>CAJNDS010002290.1:1310000-1360000 GCA_905221605.1 Symbiodinium natans
ACTGGGCACGCGGCTGGTTTCACCTGGGGGTTTGAGGGGCTTACCCGTGGCTTTCAAGGCTTGCAACACGTCGACCCTTGAGAGCTCAAAGAGTTTGAGCGTCTCCTCGTGCCGCCCCAGGAACTTCCTGCTCCGGCTGGCAAGGCCTTTCGGGGAGGGGGGAGGGCTTGACAAAACGTGTGCCAACCAGAGAATTCCTGTCCAGGTCAGCGCGTCGAGCTCAGCGGGATATCGCGGAAGCTCTGGCAGTGCGGGCCGGCGCCCGACGAACCTCAGGCGGTGGAAGAGGTCAGTTTTTGAGTTTACGGTTTAGGGGACCGGTCAGCAGGATGCAGGGTTTCTGTGCCTGGAGCATAAACTTTCGCAAGCACTCAGCCCCCAACAGTCAGCAGCCCTAAATTCTGAACCTTCACCCCACAAGTATTCTGCCGGCCGAGCGCCAAAGAAGGGCCACCGCGACAGTAACAAATGTCTGGAAGGCCACGCATCTCCCCTGCAATTAGCCTCAATTCCACCAGATTATCTCCATGCATCCTAAAACCCTAAGCCGTCCGCAGCCCTGCATGCAAGTCCTACTCAAAACCAAAAGCCCGAAGGAACGGCCAAAGAAGCCCTGAACCAAAGCCCATCCCCGAGCTGGATATACGCCGCCTTGAGTCCTTATACTGTCAGCATGAGAAGTCCCCATGGAAAGCCTTCTAAGCCCTCAATGCCCCTTGAGAGCCCCCCCCCCCCCCATGCTCCCGCAAAGGTGGAATGCCAGGGCCGCACCAGGGTCAGCCTTGGCTGCGCCTGGCAGAGTTGCGTGGACTGGGCGAGCGGCAGCTCCGGAGCTGCATGGAATGACGAGAAATTATACGGTCTTGGGGGGGGGGGGGGGGGGGGGAAGGGGCGGCTTTTGGGGTTGAGGGCTTTCGTTGTAGTAAAAGGGGGGGGGGGGTTTGGGGTTCAGGGGTTGAGGGTGAAGGGGTCTTGGCATCTGGGGGGGCTGAGTTAAGGGCTCAGATGTGCTGCGGTTTGGGGCGATTTCTGGATCCGGCCGAAGCTTGTAATAGTGCAAAACTCCTTGAACCCGAACCTAAATACAATCTCTGAACACCTCAGCCATCTAGACCATCTGCAGAATCTAAGCCCCTAAGCCCCACACCCATCCGCAGGCTGCAACCAGACGGCCTGGTGCATCCACGGGCCGACGCCTTTCGGCTTGGTCCCAACCAAGGTGCGCCAGCAGAAGCGGTTGGGGGTTAAGGGTTCAGCTTGGCCAAGATTTGAACCTATTTTCTGGCATCCTTACGAGTTCTCATGTTTCTTTGAATATTCCCCGGTTCTTGGAGAAGCCATGGGGCTCGACGGTTCCAGGGGTTGTGGGATCTCTGGACTCCCAAATCCTCCCCCAAATCCTCCCCGCAAATCCTCGAGCCCCTCGCACAGGCACGCTTCCAGCGCTGCGGACCCTGCTTCCGGTGGGCCTCGGAGCTGAGGCAGCGAGCCTGGCAGGACCCGGGGCTTCTGTTTAATTGAATCCCAAAAGCTGTGTGGTACAGAGCTTTGGGGTTCAATTTCGTTTTTTAGAGCCCCTTCACAGCCCGCATCTGCAAAACTTATCCTGCCATTCAACGGTCCTGAAATACTGTGGGAACCTGGTCCATGCCACAAGCTGCCCCCCAGCATTCGAGGAGTGCTTTAGGCTGCTATGCTGTGCCCTACGGCGCCCTAGTCACCTCGCATAGGTGTCCCAATCATTCTTAGCTGATCCTCGTGGACCAGGACCATATCAATGTGGACCCCCTCCTGGCAAAGATCACTCAGCATCTCCGCAGCTGAATTGCTAATGCTAACGCTTCATGTGGGGCAGCCCCATTTGTACAGCACCGTTTGCAAAAGCATAGACTTGACCCAAACCTCCAACCCGAGGGTTGACTCACTTCTCCTGCAAGAAGAGTCTTCGTGACTTTGGGGGGGGACTTTGAAGTCTTGTATTGGTGTCCGTGGCTTCGCTGATATCTTTTTTGACCGAAGATGCGCAGGCACTGGCTTTCGTAGCGCTCAGGGGGTTTGGTTCGCCGGCACGGCTTCAGGGTTGCAGTCGCAAGACGGCGACGTCAGAGGCAGTCGCTGATCGACCTTCCTGCCGACATCAAGCAGGAGCCGTGGGCAACGTGGGCTTCCTATCTACACCTTAAAACACCTAAAAGATAATTACGCCCTAAACCTTAAAGTTCTCAGACCCTCCAACCCTCCGGGCTTTTTGGGGGTCGCACTGATGCTCTTTAAATCCGAAGCACTCAGCTAAGCTGATTGGGGCATGGTGTGCTTTCTCCCTGGGGATCTTCGGGAGTCGTGCCTCCAAGCAAAGGGTCGACATCTTAAACCCTAAACCCTAAACCCCAAACCCCAAACTAAACCCTAAACCCTAAACCCCAAACCCTAAACCCTAAACCCTGAACCCTAAACCCTAAACCCTAAACCCCATAATTAGGGCTTAGGGTTCCAGTAGGGTAGGCTTTGGGCGGTCTAGCGGACAAGCTTCTCCTGTTTTTCGCTCACTTCGCAACACCTCACTGAGGTCAGAGAGCCCCTGAAGCCTCAGTTCTCCAGGCCCAACAAAAGCCTTGAGGGAAGAAACGCTCGGTAGGCCCTTGGGACATCTTACATTTTCCCTTCTTGGGTTAATAAGGACCATATTCAGGAATATTTTCCCTGAACCGTAAACCCTACACCCTAAGTATTATTCAGAGGGTTTTGAAGGGCCGTTCCTCGGAAATGTGGGGTCCTCTGCGCAGGAGTCTTGGCGAAGGCCGCGTGATGAACGGCAGCTGGCCGTGTCATTCCTGGTGCCCCGCCTTAAAGCCCGAAGCGCGTATTTCCTCAACCCTATCTTAGGGTTTAGGGTTTACTCAGGGTTCAGGGTTCAGGGTTCAGGGTTTAGGGTTTGGTGGTTTAGGGTTTAGGGTTTAGGGTTTAGGGTTTAGGGTGTAGGGTTTAGGGTGTCAGGGTTTAGGGTTTAGGGTTTCGGGTTTAGGGGTTAGGGTTTAAGCCAAACAGCCAAACCCTGAGCCTAAGTCGCAAGGAGGAAGCCCTGAAGCCCTGAAGCCTTTGTGTTTGTCGGTGGGGGCTTTGTCACCAGCCTCGGGGGCTCGGGGTGTGGCGGGATGTGCAGGCTCCTGCAGATCTTAGTGGCCGGGTGGTTAACCTTTAGCCTGCTTGGATGCCATATCATCCTATTACAAATAACAGGTTAGCACTTTTTTTTGGGGGGGCTAGGGTGTTCAGCCCCTAAGAGATGAGGGCTTAACGGGGCGCCCCCGACTTCCAGCTTTTCTCGGCCTCAGCTCCCGAACCCTCGAAAGAACACCGGGAAAAGTAAACCTAAAACCCTAAAACCCTAAAACCCTAAAACCCTAAAACCCTAAAACCCTAAAACCCTAAAACCCTAAAACCCTAAAACCCTAAAACCCTAAAACCCGAAAACCCTAAAACCCTAAAACCCTAAAACCCTAAAACCCTAAAACCCTAAAACCCTAAAACCCTAAAACCCTAATACCCTAAAACCCTAAAACCCTAAAACCCTAAAACCCTAAAACCCTAAAACCCTAAAACCCTAAAACCCTAAAACCCTAAAACCCTAAAACCCTAAAACCCTAAAACCCTAAAACCCTAAAACCCTAAAACCCTAACACCCTACAACCCTAAAACCCTAAAACCCTAAAACCCTAAAACCCTAAAACCCTAAAACCCTAAAACCCTAAAACCCTAAAACCCTAAAACCCTAAAACCCTAAAACCCTAAAACCCTAAAACCCTAAAACCCTAAAACCCTAAAACCCTAAGTCCTAAACTTCTCAACTCCCAGAGCCGAGGTGTACAGCAAGACGGGCCGGAACTTCGTGAGGTTCTTCCTCTCCCAGGCCTTTGGGGATTCATGGCTCTTCGAGTGCAGCTCCTACACAGCCCTAATCTCATCCCTACAACCGGAGCGCGCCTGGCAGGTCTCTGGGCCCCACCTCGGCCACAAGGGCGGCCCGTCTTGCGTGGACAGTTGTGGGAGTTCAGGAGTGGGTGTTTGGGGTCTAGGGCTTCGGGTGAAACGCTAAAGCCCCTACCCTGTGAGAGTGTTGAGGAGTCTGGGTTTAATGGTTCGAGGTTGGGGTCTCTCCCCGTTTCATGTCTCGATGGGAGTTTGGAGTTTATGACATTTCTTGGAGGCCAAGACACGAAACTGAGAATCCTCAAAACCTCCGACCACGACACAAAAGAATACTTCTTGTCACCCCATCTTGCGCTCTTGCTCATTGGTAGATAAGGACATGTTTCAGTAAGCTGCAAGATAAATTTCGTCCTTCGTTGCGGTATCTGTAGCCACCCATGAGCATGTTCAGTCAGGCTGCTGGAGTACCAGGGAGGTCTTGTCCAGGCGTTTGCAGCTGCCACAGCGACCCGGAGAAGTTCATGTGAAGTCCAGAAAACAGTCAGGGTTTAGGGTTTAGGATTTAGGGTTTAGGGTTTAGGGTTTAGGGTTTAGGGTTTAGGGCTTAGGGCTTAGGGCTTAGGGTTTAGGGTTTAGGGTTTAGGGGTTTAGGGTTTAGGGCTTAGGGTTTAGGGTTTAGGGTTTAGGGTTTAGGGTTCAGGGTTTGTTCTGGAGACGGTTCATGCTCGCAACGGTTCGGACTTTCGGAAGTCCCGACCACCTTGAGCCCAGACCAAGGAAAGCATCCAACCGCTGGAGATGATAAGCCGCTAAACCCTAAACCCTAAACCCTAAACTTGGGTTCGGCCGGTCCACACTAACAGTCACCACCAGCAGACCCACAAATAAAAGCACCCGGTAAATGCCAAAAAATTGACTGAGATTCCTGCTATTCCTGGTGCTATTCCTGGTGCTATTCTGGTGCTATTTCTGGTGCATTTTTTTGTGCTATTCCTGGTGCTATTTCTGGTGCTATTTTTTGTGCTATTGTTTGTGCTATTTCTGGTGCTATTTTTTGTGCTATTGTTTGTGCTATTTCTGGTGCTATTTCTGGTGCTGTTGCTGGTGCTATGTGACTAACAATCACCATCAGCAGACCCACAAAAAACAGCACCCGGTAAATGCTAAGCTGCTAAAATTGACTGGGATTCCTGGTGCTATTTCTGGTGCTATTTTTTGCTATTTCTGGTGCTATTTTTTTGTGCTATTCTGGCGCTATTTCTGGTGCTATTTTTTGTGCTATTGTTTGTGCTATTTCTGGTGCTATTTCTGCTGCTATGTGACTAACAGTCACCACCAGCAGACCCACAAAAAGAAGCACCCGGTAAATGCTAAAATTGACTGGGATTCCTGGTGCTATTTTTGGCCTGTGTGTTATAAGGCCACGGCGTTATTTGACTGTTAGTGTGGACCGGCCGAACCCAACCCTAAACCCTAAACCCTAAACCCTAATCCCTCATCCCTCATCCCTAATCCCTAATTATACCCTATACCCTGAACCCTAAACCCTGAACTCTGAACCCTTGACCAAACCAGTTCTCTGTGACATGCTGTGGCCCTGTTTGCGACGCCTCTTAAGTGCGGGCTGTTCAAGAGAAATGGAAGCACGCGGGCGTTTAGGGTCTAGGGTGCTTGCAACCACAACAACTCTGACCAAACCCCACTCAAGCCATAAATCCAGATACCCCAAACATCCCCAAACTTTCCAAACAAAATCCGGCCGCAGACCCAATCCTGAGCCCGATCGTAAGGATCTCCAGACTTCCAGTGGTCAAGCCGTACTGCAGCATGGGCGATGATCGTTGGAACCCTTTTGTCTTCTGGAGTGGGTTGAGATGAACGCGGTTTGGGGGCATTCTGGGTTTGGAGGCTTTTGGGGGATTGGGGGGGGAGGCTTCAGCATGCTTACTGTTCTAGGGCGAGGATCGTGTGCTTCCATTGTCCGATGGGGCCTACAAAACAGCTGCAGCTACTTGAAGGTTGGGCAGCTTATGTAGGGTGATAGGTGATTTAGGTACCTTAATCAAGGTTATATAATGTCGGTGACCTTGCTCTGCCTGCCGTGACTCCTGACCTTGAAGGCAAGTTGCGGCGGATCCACATCCTGCCGTGGTCCAAGCCCCACGTCATCCGTGTCTCAACGCACGGGCCGACCTCCGCCGTGATACGGCCCATGCCGGCGAACTCGCGCATGGTCCACATGTGCCCTGGCAGCTGAAGCCCAATAATTCAACGCACCCGAAGCTGCTTCGGGGCACGGAGTGCAGGGCTTACAGATTTAGAACTTCGGACTCCTTCAGCCAAGCATCCGATCCAAGCCCGAGCCCCACACCCCACCTTGGAAACTTCCCTTTATCCGGCCGCTTCGGCTCAGGCGGAGGATAGCCCACAAAAAGCCTTGGAAGCACTCCACCCCGTTCAATCTTTAGGAGCTCCGCTTTTGGGATCAGCTAAAGTGAAAGATTGAAGGCTCACAAATTGGGCCGCATTTTCAGGCAAACTAGAGCACTTTAGAGTTTGAACAATGAGCGAGACTTCCATGTACCGGGCTCTGGGGGGGCACGACCGGGTTGAACAATTATCAGGGTGGAGTGTGGATCAGCATGGGCTGGGGCCCGAGTCGAGCCCCTGAGATTGTAGTTGCCGGACATGATTTGTGAGATTCATCTGAGTCATCGGCGAGCTGGAGCCCTGCTTGGGCATAGAAGAGCAGGGCCTCCTGCTGAGCCCAAAGAGCTTTGCCGGGGAGAGCTCGCGAGGGGTCAGAATGTTTCCAGACCGGGAGGGGGAGGGGGATTAAAGGTGGGGACCTGCTTTGCGCTACCCATACTCCGACAGCCCAAGGCCTCGGCAATTTGTTCGATTGAGAGTGCTCCTCCCCCAGAGACTGCTCCACCGGGTCCAGAATTGGTGGCCAGCAGGCTTTGGAGTTGGCTATACAGGTTTTGTAGGGTTCAGCGCCTATGCGAAGCTTTTGCCAAGGTATCGCGACCCAGCGCGGTGGATCGTCAGCTACTTCCGGTACCTATCCGGCATCTCATCTGTCTAACAATGTGGTCAGACCATAAAGTCAAGTTCATGTAGGTTTGCCAATTCCGAGCTCAAGGTGCAGACTTCTGATGTCGCAAAGATCATGAATTCCTCACATGTCTCGGTCGGCATGAAAGATCGGCAGAGAACCAGCATGTTCAAACGGTGAAGTGCCCCCTCCAAGGTCAACTGCGTGCGCATCCTTTCCTTCCATACCGCTGACCCCCACCACATGTTCAGCACTCAATGCCTAAGCCCGACCCTAAACCCCTAAACCCCTAAACTCCGAATCGGCCTAAACACCCTCCTCAATAACAGCCACCCAAACACCTAGGCATCCAGAGCGTCTTCCACGAGAACCCTGCCTGGCACACCGTGACCAGCCTGGCGCTGAACGCCGAAGAGCTCAGCTTGCGCAGCGCCCTTGCTGCCTTCTTCTTTCCGGTTTTTTTCAATAGGGGTACCCCGTTTGCTCCCAAAATAGAGTAGAATCTCCTTAATAAAAAGACCCCCCCCCAAAAAGGTACCCCCCCTATTTTCGGAAACCCCAAATGACTAGGATAGGGGATCACTTGATGTCTGAGTGCCAAGCCCAAACCCTCGAACCTTTAGGTGCCTTAGACCCGCACACCAACAAAGTCACTCAAAGGGTGTGGGTTTAGGGTTTGGGGTTTGGGGTTTAGGGTTTAGGGTTTAGGATTAGTGGGACCATTGGGGATATAGACCCACTCAACAAGGTCCCTGTTTAAGATAGTCACAAGACGGTTGAGAAGGGGTTCCCTTTCAAGGGCCCCCCCGAATCCCACCTCAAGGATCTCAACATGGGAGTTTACGAAAATAAGAGACCCTTTTCTATACCCCCAAACAGTAGGATTCCCTTATCATAAGGACCCCAATAAGGTACTGCTAACTTCGGAAACCTCCCAAGTCAGAACCAGAAGAAGTGCCCCAGTAAGGTTAGACTTGGGTGATAAGTACAGCGAAAAGTGAGTCATAATAACTTACTCTGAACCTCCAAGTGCCGAACTATCGGATCTCAATGTTTCGATTCTTCTCACCCTCCAATGGCTAGGCCTGCAAGACCTCCCGGCGGCCTGCAGGGGCCTCTGCACCTTCTATGACCTGCGCCTTGGGCTGGAAGAAGCAGGCTCTTCAGGGTTTAGGGTTTAGGGTTTAGGGTTTAGGGTTTAGGGTTTAGGGTTTAGGGTTCAGGCTTCAGTTTCTGTTGCTGCGTTTGGCCGGGGGTTTCTTAAGGGGCCAAGAGGGCCCCTAACTGCTTGGTAAGCTCCACGGCACCAGCACAGGCTCAATGCTGTGGCCCCCGAGGCAGGCGTCTTGCTCCCTGGCGTCCTTGAGAGAATTCGATTTCTGTAAGGCAAAGGCGAAGGTTTTGGCTTTAGGCGCAGGGGGTTCGGGTCTAGGCTGCTGTCTGGATGTAAGGTTTGGGGATTTTGTGCTTGCGGCAGGGTTCCTGGGCTCCGGATGCAGCTGGAATAGGGCCGCAGAACATTTTCAAGAAATTTCGTAGTATTCTGGGCAACCGTGTTAAACTGAGTGCAACATGATAGTGCTTAGGGCGCTTTGCACATTGATGTGGCTTGACGGTTTTCAGTTGTCCCTTTGTCCCTTACTAAACGCGGCGATCGAGTTCGACGACTTAGCGTTGCCGAAAAAATGCGCCGAAAAAGGGTGTTTCCGCAGGGTGCCTAGGTCTCGATGCACTCTTTAGGAGGGTATTGGGTCCCTCCAGACGGTGTGACTTTGCAATTTGCTTGGGGTAGTTAAACCAAAAACCACCAACCGCACACCACAAACTATAAGACCTAAACCCTAAACCCTAAACCCTAAACCCTAAACCCTAATCCCTAAACCCTAAACCCTGAACCCGAAACCCTGACACTAAGCTTAAGCCCAAGCCGAGGCTCACGTCTCGGGTCATTCGTGCTGAAGTGCAGCTGATGGCGAAGGCGTCCTGCTTCACAGGGGTCTGCAGCAGAGCAGGGTACACCCCCTGGTTCTTAGTAGGGAATGAGGGAATGAGGGCCCTATACAATCCCTGAAAGGGTCTATATATAGTCCTCATTCCCTCATTCCCTACGAAGAACCAGCTGGTACATAGCAACTGCTGGCTTGGTTTCCTACTTATCTTCGCAGCCGGCTGTGGTCAAGCGGCCTCAAGATAATCAATCATCACAGCGACGAAATGCATTGCCTCTGAATCTCCAAGGCCTGGTCTAAGCTAGGGCAGCGCTTTCGATCCATTTAGTATTTAGTGGCGCGGTGCTGTCTCACAAGCACCCGACATGTCGGCCAGTACTCGTAGAAGCTCAGCTCGAGCACACCCTTCACCTTACAGCACTGAGGTGTTCAAGAAGACAGCCAACGACCCTCGGGTTCTTCACCTGTCCGTGGACCATCTTCATCTGCCCCTGGGAAGCCTAGGCTGAGGATTTCGGTCTCAGGGTAACAACGTTTTGCTGCAAGAGTTGGTCGCAGAGTCAAGGATCTCTTGTAGTAGTACATCCTCAGTCCCTGGCCGTCAGAACAAGGGACAAGAGACCCTAGGCCGGCTCAGTGGGGCTTCCCAGCAACGGGCACCCTAATCCAGCCTTGTGAAGCTGCAGGGGTAGGTTTGAGGGAGTGTATGTACTCAGCCCAACACATGCCAGCAAGACGTCTTGGCCCAGAGCCCTCGATGCTCACATCCGAAAGCCCTGCAATCCAGCGCAACCCTTCAGAGCCGCTCCGGAACCTAAGTGTCAGCAAGGAAACCTTGGGATGTTCCCGCTTTTCTAGCAGTCCTGAGTCGGAATTATAGTACCCCCCGATTATAATCCCTATTGAGGACTGTTAGCATAAGGGGGAACATCCAAAGTGAAACCTTTGATTATTTTCAGAACAGAGTCTTCGGGGTATCGAAGTCAAGGTTGGGAGGATTCTGTGAGGGTTTTGAGGTGGGGGCTTTAGAGTTTTAAGGGTTGGGGTGGGGTTTCGACGGGGTTTGGGGGATCATTTTTTTTTACTAGGGCGCTTCAGGCTCAGAGTTGGCTCAGGAACTACTACAAGACCATGCGCTGCATGCTCCGATTCCTACGCTGCACCGGGCATCCGGTTAGCGGCAGCTGCAATCAGCCCCTTAGCAGCGTGGCGGTTCAGTTGATGGCTTGGCAAGACTCGGGGGGATTGTGTTCGTTCTGTTGTCGGGCTTTAAGTCTAGAATCAGGGTTGTTTGGGTTCGTGCTTTCTATTGCCTGCAGTTTCATTCTGCAATCCTCTCCTCAGGCCTTCGAAGGCGAAGCCCGAGGCCTTGTACAGTACATATGCCCGCATGTCAAACAGCTGGAAATCTACGGAACACCAAACCCTAAACCCTAAACCCTAAACCCTAAACCCGAAACCCTAAACCCTAAACCCTAAACCCTAAATCCTAAACCCTAAACCCTAAACCCAAAAAGCCCTCAAGAGCATGTTGGGCCCCACAGGCTTGTCGGCACGCTGCGGAAGAGGGGCCTTGCACCAACCGACGACGGCTCCGACATCCGAGCGCACGCGCGGTACCGGTGCCTTAGCCCATTAAGGTTAGGGGTTTGGGGTTTAGGGTTTAGGGTTTCGGGTTCAGGGTTTAGGGCTCTCGTATCATATTCTGTCTTGTTTGTTCACCGTCATCATTACTCGGTATTCCTGATGTTTCTGACTGTTACTGGCGAATTTTGCTTGTTCAGCTGCTTATTCCTAGATTGACTGGTTAGGACGGCTGAAAGTACTGAATTTCCGTTAAAGCACGTCGTTTTTTGTTTTTGTTTTTGCTTTGCCACTGCTCCCAGGCCCAGGCGGGCGCGGAAAAGCAAAAAGCGCCACGCTCCCCCAAGGGTCACTCTGGACCGAATCTTCGTTTTTTCCAATTGCTACCGCCTGAGGAAGTCCGCTAGTGAACGGCGCAGAACCACAAACGGCTTGGTTCATGATCCCCCCACGCTCGGTGTGGGGTACGCATCTCTCCCTTGACAAGTTCCAGAAATCTCTGGAGTGTCCACCCCCAGACAAGCCCACAGAAAATCCTACCGCAGAAACTCAAGTGTAGTGCGCGTCATACGGTGGGATCATTGAAACAAATAACTAGTGTTTTTCACCCAGTTTTTCAGTTCAGCTCATCCCAAGCCCACCTTGAATCGCATATGCAGGCGCCATGCGACCTTCAACAAGCACAACAATTCCCGTCTCCGGGCCTGGATCCGAGTGGTCGCAAGGGACTACAGGAGGGACCCTTATGAGGGGCCTTAGGGGTTATTTAGGGGTCATTTAGGGGCTAACTTAGGCATGTAGGGACTATATAAGGCATTTATAGGGGTTATATAGGGGTTTTGATGAAGGGCCCCTTCTAGGCGTTCAGGCCCTCAGCTGCGCCGGAAGCCAAGATGCCACTGCGTCCCGAGACACTAAGACCTTGAGATCTTGTTCTATAACCTAAAACCCAACACCAAAGAACCAAAAACCAAAACCCTAAGCCCTAACTAAACCCTAAACCCTAAACCCTAAGCCCTAAACCCTAAACCCTAGACCCTAGACCCTAGACCCCAGACCCCAGACCCTAGACCCTAAACCCTAAACCCTAAACCCTAAACCTTGACAGAGCGACCCAGGCCTTGGTGATGTCTGTTCCCGCCTGGGCGCCCGGCCTCGCGAGATTCCGATCTCTGGCTGCGTCGACCTCGAAGAGGACACCTGTAGGGTTTAGGGTTTAGGGTTTAGGGTTTCGGGTTTAGGGTTTAGGGTTTAGGGTTTAGGGTTTAGGGTTTAGGGTTTTAGGGTTTAGGGTTTAGGGTTGAGGGTTGAGGGTTCAGGGTTCAGGGTTCAGGGTTCAGGGTTCAGGGTTCAGGGTTCAGGGTTCAGGGTTTAGGGTTTAGGGGGGAGGGGCCTGAATAGTTGGAATCGGGTTTTGGGGTGATTGTAGTATAATTATAAAGCGACTATAAGGGGATAGTATTAGTAATTTTATTCCGACCCCACTATTAGGGTAGGGCTTGGGATTTCCGAGTTTGCGGGCCTAGGTTCGGATAAATTCCCCTTATACTACCAGTCCTTAATAGAGATTAGAGTACCCCCTATTCTAATTCCTCTTAAGGACTGTTAGTATGAGGGGGAACATCCCAGGGCCTAGGCCTGAAGCCCCAAACCCTTTATGTAAACGTTCCAGAAGTCTTAAGCCCTAACGTCCTGAGTCTTGAACACCTCGGACCCCCGAATCCACAACGACCCGAAACTCCAGCAAGAGGATTCAGAGCTTGTAGGTTTAGGGTTCGGGGTTTAGGGTTTGTTGGGGTTTAGGTCTCGGCTGAAAGTGGCCCCAAGTGTGAACTTCTGACTTGCCTTCACCCGCTTGCCTTGGATTAACATACCCATCCAGATGCCCCTGATCAGCCGTGAAAGCCCTGAATGAGTAAGTAATCTGCGTTCAAGCCTTCCATTCGTTCTTCTGGGTTGGGTTTGTAGTTGCCAAGCCTTTTTTGACCCTGAAGCCCCGAAGTCACCAAACAGCAAAACCCCGAAACATGCTCAACGCCCCACTCAAAAATCCGGCCCACCCAGCCAGTTTGCTTCACCCGAAGGCAAGCCGCGCTCTTTGGCTGTCCCTTGCGGCTGCCGCCCTGAGCGGCGTCCCACAAAGGAGAGCGTGCTCGCCCACGCGCGTTATATTGCGCGCGCGCGCGCGCGCGCGCCATGACTGGGAGCCCAAAGCCGGTTCCCCACAGTGAAGCTTCCAGACTATGAGTTCTGAAGTGAGAGATTCAGGGGCACGTGGAATAGTTTGAAGGCTCTCTGAGGACATCTTGCTTGTAACTGGAGGGAAGGGCTCTCGTTTTGAGAGTTGGGGGTGTAGGTAGGGTCCCTGCGAATGTCAGGAGTTTCCACAGGCAACAATGCCCAACAGTGCCGCAATGTGGGTTTCCACCACAACGCGCGCGAACATGCCCGAACACACGCGAGCCCTTATACGGACGGAAAGCCTGTGTCGTGTGGTGTCATCCCGTGTAGTCTCACTTCTTTGTATGATCATGCCTCGTGCCGTGTTGTCAAGTCGTGTGAGGCAATCATATGAGCTTTGCTCGTGCAGAAAATGTCTGTTTTTGTACAACGTCAATGCAGCAAACCAAGACATTGGGCGAACGCGACTTCGTCTGACATCGTTTCAACTTCAGTAGCATGATGGACAATTAGGCCTTGTGCAATCCTTGCATCCTTTATTATTTAATCAGCGTTTTCGTCCTTTCCATATCTTAAGTGTCGCGTGCTTTTCCTACGCGAACTACGTGTCTCGTCTCTGAGTTCCGGTTCGTGGCTCCTATCAGGTTAATATTCAGGTTAGGGCTGACAGGGTTCGGAGTTGAGGGTTGCCTGCAGAATGAGCCGGCTCGTGTCGGAGCCTCCTTGTACAGCGCACGGTGCGAGTTGCGTCAGCAAAAGGGAAGGCTATGGGGGGTCCTTCGTTTTCTCACACTGCCCACACTAGAAGTACAATGGAAACTCCTAGCCATGGCACCCAACAGCTTTGAGCTCTTTTGAACTCAACCTTGAGATGTGCGTTCATCCGTAGCTGCCAGAGGCCAAAGGGTTTCAGCGATGACATCAGCTCTTTCTCAAAGCACGGCCTCACAGCATCTCACCGCCGCGTGGTGGATCAGCCGGGCTGTGCACCTTGTGATGTTTACGATGCTGTTGGTGCCTTCTGCCCGTTGGACGCAGAGCTGAGTGCTTGCACTGACGATTGTCGGTAGGCAGTCTGGAGCTCTCAACTTGCTTCAACACCATCAAACGGCACCGGGTGAGATGCTCACATGGGGAAGTGGCAGAGGTCACTGGTGTCGAGCGAGATGGTACTGTGGTGCATGACATGGGTACCATTCGAAATCTCACTCTAACAAGGGGCTGGGGTTTGTGGGGTTCGAGAGTTAGCGCTTAGTGCCGACCCCAAGTGCAGGCGTGGGCAATGCCGTCGCAGCGGTCGCCGGGACACTGCCTTGGGAAGTGGGAGTTCTCCCTCTCGCAAGATATGTTTTCTTCGGCAACTTGCAATTTGGGCTTTACCTGTTGATGGCCGTTGTAGGTTGGTGGTTTGGAGCAAGTCTGGGTTGAAAGTTGAACGTGCTGTGCGCATTTATGCCACCTGGGGGTTTTGATGGATGTTTTTGGCGGTGTTGGTTGAGTACTTGAGTTTGAGTGATGGGGCTAGAGGTCGAGAGTTTGTTGTTGTTCCCTGCGGCTCGTTTCTGCCACGGTGAGGACCTCGACACAAACTCCCCAGCAAGAGGAGGTGGGCGGACTCTGATTTGCAAAATGCGCTGTCAGAATCAGAATGTGCCACAGTAACTTCCCTCTGAGCCCCCGGCGAGTCACAAGCCTGCAAATCACAAAGGCTCCCACTCAAGAGCTTCAAAGACCCAAGAGCTGCTGAAGTCCTCCCTGAGCGCCCCTTTGCCTCCTCTTGTCCTGAGTTCTCAAGCTCGAAACCCGAAGTTCCTAAGCCCCTAAGCCATTTCAAAGCCTCAACTCCATCACTTAACATGCAGCCTGAAACAGTGATCTGCATAGCCTCTGACCGAGCTGCCCCTCCAATGAGGTCCTTACCCACACAATCCTGTACCCGGGAAGCGTTACGCACCCTCTAAGAAGCCAAAGGCGGCAATCTCGCGTGTGCTGGACGCCCTCTCCGAGGACGGCGGTCCAGGATTTGTTGTGAATCTGTTCTGGGGCCTTGGAGGTTTCATGGGCTTGAGCCTTGAGCATTCGGGAATATTGAAGTCCTTCGATTTTGGGGCATCGGCCCTGTACCGCCTAGAGCTTGTCAGTGACATGTTTGAGTCAGTAGTCTCAGGAGTCCGCTTTGTTGGCATACGCTATGGCTTTGCACCCTGCCCCATGACACCGCAGATTGGCTCATCCGATGCGTTTTTTCTCTAGAGACTCAGCGGTACCCATCACGAGACCCATCTTGATGGATGGATGCGAGTTCCCCAAGCAAGAGGACCCCCAAATTCCCAATCCGAAGTAACGAAAAGCCGAATCAGTCGAGCAACTGTTGATCTGTTCGAAGGCTGCCCCTCCCAAAATCTGAGCCTCAACACCCGTCCTTTGACCTTTTCCAAGTTGTCTGCTTGCACAGCCCTGCGATGTGATCGTAATCCTTGGAGAGCTTGAGGTGCTTTGATTTCCACGATGTGATCGCGTAGAGGGGTGTTTGCTCACAATATATGTTGAGGCTGCTCTTCAAGCTAGATGAACTCTAAGGCCTGTAAAGCCCTGAAATCCCCAAAGTCCTAGGCTTCACCTTATACATGTCGAAAATCCCAAAGTGCAACGCAACCTCATAAGATTCGCTCTTAAGCTCGTTGGAGCCTCCGGCTCAGGTCGCCGACCCAAGGGGCGGAAGGAAGGAAACCCACCCCCGCACCTCAGCCTGTCTGGGTCTGGAAGTTGCTGCCCAAGAGTGCCTCTTCTTTGGTGCTCCACCAGAAGCATCCACCTGAAGCTACCCAACCCCCATTCTCTGCAGAGCCCTTGCCCCGAACCCGCAAGCCCGAAGCAGCGCCAACGTGCGCAGGCCTACAGGCGGCTGGCGCGGCCGGAGAAGGCGGGTTTAGGGTTCAAAGCCTGGACCTAGGGAGTCCATGACCACTCCAACTTTTGCTTTGGGAGGCATAGGCTTTGGGATCTCGGACTTTGAGGCTTCTTTGTGGAAATGGGTGTATCCGGCTGGAGACCGCCACAGACATGCTTGAAGCAGCTGAGGGCATTCAAGAAAGCCGAAGCACTGAACCCTATATTCCCAGTCGGGGACAGGGGGCCAGAAACTAAGTGGCCGAGAGCCCCAAAACACCGAAGTCCTGAAGGATTGGAGTGTCGGGGACTGCCGCAGGCTTACGAACTTTGGGCGTTCGGCATTGGTGAAATCTTAGTGATGTTGGTGGAGCTTCGGATTTCAGGCCCTTGTGTTCACAATTTAAAAGGTTTGCCCCGCTTCCTTTTCGGCCCCGCTGGGCTGTGGCCATGTTGGCTGTTTGGGCTTGAAAGTTTAGGGCTTGGCTTCGTTTAAGGTTACTTTCGGGTTGTAGGCTTGCTCAAAGAGCATCCCCGCCCCTGACGTCACTCCTGGTCCCAATCTGTGCACCCTCAACCTCTGAGTCGCCATCTTCGACCTTGCTACGCGCATAACAAATGCGGGCCTTCCTAAACCTGCACCCTAAACCCTAACCCCTAAACCCTGAACCCCACGCTGAACCCTAAAGACCTCCAGCCTCCGAGCCTTTTACACTCTGAAGCCAGGTGGGGTCCACTTGGTCGGCCGAGAGATGGGCGGCCTTGAGTCAGGCCCGCCGGAACCCCTAAACCCTTGACCAATGTTTGGGTTTTGAGAGGCTTTCTGCTCATTCCCTTTCGGGATTGTAACAGGCTCGTTTTAATATTTAACTGATTGTGAATCATTTCTAACAAACATCTCAAGATTTGCTCGAAATGCAAGGGCTTCGCCCTTGGTTGAATATTTCACTGATTGCAAATCATTTCTAACAAACATCTCAAGATTTGCTCGAAATGCAAGGACTTCGCCCTTGGTTTAATATTTAACTGATTGTGAATCATCAACGAACGAATGGCAGAGCACGATAAAATGGACAGCAAGATACACAAAGTGCTCTTCCTCGGTCCAGGCGGTAGCGGTAAATCCACCATCTTCAAACAATTGCAATGGCTCCATGGAGGAGGGTTTACTGAACAGGACGCTTTTCCAAATAATATGGTTCCAAAATATGCCTTGGATTTACACTGAGCACGAAATCTGCACCGATCGTTGCTTTGTGAGTCTCTATAAATTGATTATTTACGTAATGGTTTAAAAAGCGCTGTGTTGCCGACTGTTTGATGAATAATATGAGCTCGATCCTGATCCGCCTTGACTGTATGAGTCCGAACCACTCCGTGATTGTGAATATGACCGTGACGTCTGTGTCGATCTCGATTCTGAGCCATATTCACTGTTTGAGCCTGATGCTAAACTCGGCTTGGACTGTCGTGTTGATTGAGCACCTCCGCTGTTTAATGATGTATTCAATGAGGGCAGTGGAAATTTCAATGTGTTTGCTGCAGTTCGAATATATCCAAATACAAATAACTGTATTTTCGTATTTCCTATGGTTGATATTAAAGCGGCTCTTTCTGCGATGATATCGTGTGAATTTTTGGGAGGTCGTAAGGCACTTTGTATGGGCGCTGCAATGCAAAGGATTGTACCTTCTCTGATATTACATTCAGATTGCCATTGGATGCAGTGGTTAATATGATACAGTTTGTACCGCCGACAAAACATCGATCACTCCGAACTGTCAACAACTTCATAAACTCAGCGGTAATCACAGCGAGAAACGAAGAGATACAGAGCGTGCAAAAATCATTCAACATTATCAAACATCACATTATCACCGATAAAGACTATGAACAACACATTCAAAATGAAAAACGATCTGTTTTGGATGTTTTTTTTTTTTTTTATATATAATTTTCTCTGTTTGGATGTACATGTTTTGATGGTGATATGGTCAGAGGAAACGATATGTAATGATACAATGTACAAAACATACTCTTATTCGATTTCTTTTGCGATATATCTGGCCTAGATATGATATATTGGTGGTTGATGCACAGACCAGGCACCCCAAATGTGGGAGTAGTAAAACAAGAAAGCAGCGGAGGGTCAGTCTGGCGGGGGGTGATAGGGGGGGTAGGGGGTCCTCAGTTCCTTAGTTGTGTGTGGCGGGTCGAGGCATTTCAGAAGATTTGAGGGCTACCGCTTCGATGTCACTTGGGGTCTAGGGCTTGAAGTTTCAGTTTGTGACGGTCTCTTGGGGGTTCCAGGTCGCCTTTGTGGGGGAGCGAGGGGTTTATGGAG
This sequence comes from Symbiodinium natans, assembly GCA_905221605.1. NCBI lineage: Eukaryota > Dinophyceae > Suessiales > Symbiodiniaceae > Symbiodinium > Symbiodinium natans. The sequence goes on from CAJNDS010002290.1 coordinate 1,327,933, forward strand.
AAGGGCTTCCTGATTTTGGGAGGCCACGTATCAGGTCTCACAGCACATCGCCCAAGAGATCACAACAATTCTTCGTTCATCATCTCGGAACTCTAAGGAGCCCCAAGCTTAGGGTCCTAGCATTTTGGGGCTCAGGCGTGACTACCGTACACACCCGTCTGAGACTTTCATAAACCACAGGTTCTGGCAAAACTGCGGACCTTGGCTGCCACGGTGCCGGGCTCTGGGGGGAGTGGGCTTCAGGGCTTTAGGGTAAAAGCCTCAAATCCGAAACCCTCAAGATCTCGGCTGCGCTGCATAACCTGAGCTCCTGCGAGGGTGAAGCTCCCCAGGGTTTAGGGTTTAGGGTTCAATGCTGAGCCCGGCTCCTTTTGCGCTCATAGAGCTCGAAGCCACCGAGATTTCACGCGTGCCCTACTCGTGACAACCTTTTTATCATTATGCAGCTGCTTTGGTTTAGGGATGACGGAAACTCTGAACCCTAAGCCCCAAGACTCTAAACCCCCTTTCGGGTGAGGCCAAACAAAAACATGGGGTTCCATTAAACCCTAAAGCCCCACGCTCAACAACGCCCCAAACAACGCCCCGAGGCGTTAACTACTAAAGCCTCCAAAGCCTAATCTCCGAAACTCCAACCACTGAGCCGCATTAGAAGGCAGCAGGCCCCAAGCCCCAAACGCAGGTGAAAAACCACAAGGAGTGAAACAACCTCTAGACACCCGAATAGCCCCATGCCCGCGAGGCGCGCTGGGTCTTGCCGGACCCTGCACGACTCCTCTCCATGGACCCGAAGGCTTGAGTCACGTTTTTGGCGTTGGGCTTAAGCTGCTTTCGTTTTTTGTTGTTGTTTAGGCCTGAAAAACGGAGGTTATTTGGTTCGGCATTTTACTGCTTTTTACAGCTTAGTCGTCCGGATGGAGGAAGTACACCTTTGCAGTGCCCAAACCAAAGTACATGTGACCTCCGGCAGAAATTAATGTTTGTCTAAGCCAGTACTACGGTGGACACGAGTTGTTGCGGATATCAGTAAACCATGCATGGAAAGCGATATATGGGCCTCACCTAGAGCAATAACATTAGTTTGCACATTTTGCTTGATGGGGTCCCGCAGTCCCATTGTATGTAAAGCGATATGATCCCCACGTAAAGCGATAACATGGTATTCCGCGATCTCGCGCTCTCCCAAGCAATTTGGTCCGTCGCTCATGAAAGAAGGGGGCTCGGGCCCCATTGACGAAAGCACCTTTCAAGCTTCTAAGTGCCCTTGGACTTCACTGACCAAAAGCTTGAATAGAGACTTCGAAAGCGGCAACAGGTCCTGGCGGAGACAGGACCTCCTGGGATCCTGGGTTAGCAAGATATTAGGGTTTTGGGTTTTGGGCTTAGGGGTAGGCTCAGACACAGGGAGTGGGTAGCATCGAGGCGTGAAAGGGCTCAACATCGGATTTGTTTTGCGAGCTGTTTCAGGGGTCTTGGCCACTTCGAGTGCCAGATTCCCTGACCTGAGGTAAGTAGTCACTCATTGCACAGCCGCATTGCCGATCTCGACCCCGTTTTGCCAGACCTCTGCGGGACGCTTGGGCTTTAGTTTCTTCAGGGGCTGCAGAGTTGCATGGCCATATTCAGGAGGATGGTCCCTCAACCCTAAACCGTCCACCCGGAACCGCTTGCAATCTAGTCGCTCCACCTTTCTCTAGTCCGCAGGAATCGAAGACGCCACGCTTGCCGGCCAGGTCAGCCCCCACAAGAGCGTGCTTAGGAGCGAGGGCGCACTTGGCTTTTTTTGGATTTGAGGGTGGACTTGCGATAGTGTTTTGAGAGTGAGCGCTTTTGGACTTCGGGGCATCCCCGCAGTCCGAGCTGAGCGTGCGCCTAACACACACACATACATACATACAGACAGGCAGACAGACAGACATACACTTATGCTGTCATCGTTTAGGGATATTTTGGTGCAGACACCTGGAATGGCACAAGAACCAGATGACAATGACATGTGAACACATGAATGACTGTTCAGGGTAGGGATTGGGCTTCCTAAGCCCGAAACCCTAAACCAATAAACTAACACCTACACCCTACACCCTTAACCCTCAACCCTCAACCCTCAACCCTAAACCCCTTGCTGTCACTCCCACCTGCTTTCGCCAAGGCGGTGGACACTGCCGAGGCACCTCCGAGCAAGGGTGTAAGAGGAGTAGCAGTGAGAGTAGCATGGGGCCAGCCCTATGGGGGTTTACGAGATCACGGGCTACCTTGCTTCCTTATTATAAGGGAATCCTACTATTAGGGGGTCTGTATTGGGGGTCCCCTATTCTTTTCCATATCGGCAATGATGCAAGTAGTCATGCATCAACAGGCACCTGCAGTGTGGACTACAAGAGAGTAGGCGAGCTGGGTTCGTTGGGGAGTTGGATGGCTCAGGGTCTTGCCAGGTAATCACGCAGTCCTCCAATTTTACTGACCCTGTACTGTAGGCCCTGCCCTCAACCCCAACCCAGACCGTAGACCCGGCTGTGGCTGGGATCCTCGCACGAGGGTCTGGGATATGGCTTGACCAAGGGGTTTAGGATTGAGGGTTGGGGTTCAAGGTTCAGAGTTGAGGAAGCAGTTTGTGACCTAAGGGTTGGGGTTTATGAAATCCCTGTGACATTCAAAGTCCACAACCCCTTCCTCCCCCCCCCCCCCCCCCCGCTCCCCAAAAACCGCCCCTTCAGGCCATGGTTGAGGCTCGAGTCCTCCGCCCGCGGCCAAGACTTGCTTGCTCTTTGGAGCTCAGGGTTTAGGGTTCAGGGTTAGGGTTCAGGGTTCAGGGTTTAGGGTTTAGGGTTTAGGGTTCAGGGTTGAGGTCAGTTGACTCGGGGAAGTGTCGGGCAGGTGAGGGTTTCTAGCTCGGGATAAACTTGTGTACTAATATCACGGAAGTTCTCGGAATGCTGGGCCTTTTTGCACAATCATCTTGGAAGTTCCTTTTTTTGCCGTGCTCCGGAAGCTATAATGGGGTACTTAGGCACCAGGTGGACCCCAGACCCTCGAATTCATTATCCCCCAGCCCTCTAAACCCCTGACTTCCACACCAGACGCCAAAGCAGACGGCGAACCCTAAACCCTAAACCCAAGCCCTAAGCCCTAAACCCTAAACCCTAAACACTAAACCCAGGTATTGCTGTGAGGCTTGCCTCCCAACCCCGAGAGAAGCGCAAGAGCAGCAAGGCAGCCTGGAGAATGGGGCTTTAGGATGCTTTTGAGATTCGTAATTTTTGTATTTCGACTTCGCGTATAGTAGGTCCATATTGGCATTGTGGTATGTTCGTACGTTAGAATATCAGTGTACATCAGTATATCGGTGTGATACTCTATTCGTGTAGTCGTGTGATACTCGGCTATATCAGTACATCAGTGTAATGGCGTGTTGGCGGATTAGTATATTGCTGCATTAGTTCGTCGCATATTCGTATGTTCGTGTATTCGTGTACGTTAGTATGTTTGTGTATTCGTATGTTCGTGGGTTCGTATATTCCGTTATATTAAAAAAGAGTAAATGAGCGCAGTAGCTCGTTAGGTTCATCAGAACATTAGTAACTAGCAGATTAGCATAGTAGTAGATTTGCAAATTTATTTGTTCATATGCCAGTATCATGAGTAGATGTGTATCTATGAGTATACGAGTACATGCGCATATGCAAGCATATGAGATCTTGCGGGTATATGGGAGTATTTTCTCTCTCTCTCTCTCTCTCCCTCTCTGTGCTTGGGGCGGGAGGTGGTGGTGGTGAGGGCTTGGGGGTTCAGAACTTGGTTTTGTGGCTTTTGGAATTGCAGTGTTTTCGGTGGATACCGGGGTTGGAGGGGCGTCGGCTTCCGGAGCTTGAGGGTAGGGACCCATCATAAGCTCCAAACACTGAAGCCCTTGTCCCTTGGCACGTGCATCAGCATTTAGAGCTCTTAGGGTTTTTAGGGTTTAGGGTTTAGGGCCATGCGATGCGCATCTCGTCGTAGTGTCAAGTGTCTCCAAGCAGCAGGTGTCCCCGGCCGCCTGGGTGCCACAGGAGGCCTTCTCGCAGTTGCCTTCCTCACAACCCAGCTCTTTCGGGTTGACGGTAAGTTATTAGTTGGAGGTTCAGGGTACTTCGTAACCCAGTATAAGTTTATAGAACCCACATGGAAGCCCCTTAAGTTCATAGCCGGCCAGGGGAGGGTCTCCGAACATGGAAGAGTTCCCTTAACGCCGCTATTTCGTGTACTAACAGCCTTCCGTACCAAAGCCAGACCTGGAGGCGGCTCCAGAACAGCGGCATGACCTTGCAACACGCACAACAAGGGAATCGGTGGACACCCTAAACCCCCCCCCCCTTCCCTACAGATAGGACATGTAGGACATCAAGGACCTCCAAAGCTGCATACAAGACGCCGATGTCATGTCAGGTCTGCGCTCTCGCGGGCATGGTCCTGACGCACATGCGCACGGGCCCTGGGCACCATGGTCCCCAAAAGCCTTCCCCCGCGAATTGACACATAAAGCCTGAGAGAGAGAGAGAGAGAGAGAGAGAGAGAGAGAGAGAGAGAGAGAGAGAGAGAAAGAAAGAGAGAAAGAGAGAAAGAGAGACAGAGAAAAAGAGAGAAAGAGAGACAGAGAAAGAGAGAGAAAGAGAGAGAAAGAGAGAGAAAGAGAGAGAAAGAGAGAGAAAGAGAGAGAAAGAGAGAGAAAGAGAGAGAAAGAGAGAGAAAGAGAGAGAAAGAGAGAGAAAGAGAGAGAAAGAGAGAGAAAAAGGAGAGAAAAGGAGAGAAAGAGAGAAAAAGAGAGAAAAAGAGAAAGAGAGAAAGAGAGAGAGAGAGAGAGGCGAGCAACCCTGAAGTTTTTAAACCCCCTAGAAAGCCTGAACACTGAAAGCCCTCAAAGCTTCATTCAAAAGGGAGCTTAATCCCTGAGCAATGGATTCCCTTCCACTCCCCTCCACTCCCCTCTGCTCCCCTCCACTCCCCTCCACTCCCCTCCACTCCCCTCCACTCCCTTCCACCCCCGTCCACTCCCCTCTGCAGCCCTAAAGCAACATGAAGTCGCCAAACGTGGCGCGGCCGGCGTCAATCTTACAGAGGTCTACACACCTGCAAGCCCCGACGCCATGCCCTAAACCCTAAACCCTAAACCCTAAACCCTAAGCCCTAAGCCCTCAGCCCTCAACCCTCAACCCTCAACCCTCAACCCTCAACCCTAAATCCTAAACCCTAAACCCTAAACCCTAAACCCTAGATCCTAGATCCTAGGCCCTAGGCCCTAGACCCCAGACCCTAAACCCTAAACCCCAAAAAGGCTCGATCGGCCTGAGCCTGGAGCGGCTGCTGAGCGGCGAGGACCAGGAGCAGCTCATGGAGGAGCTCTGTCAGGTGAGGGGTTTAGTAGGGTTTGGGGTTTATGGGGTATAGGGTTTCGGGTTTAGGGTTTGGGGTTTGGGGTTTAGGGTTTAGGGTCTAGGGTCCAGGGTTTAGGGGTGCTTATTGGGATTTCGGGGCCTGTGGGGCGTTAGGTGTTCGAGTTTAGACCCGGTTTTCGGGTTTAGGGTTGTTAGGACCTCCATCAGGCTCCTTCCTCTTTTTTTAAGGGGGATCTCTTCCAGGTGGCTTTGTGGGTTGGGGTTCAGGGTTGGGAGGGGGGGTTTGGGTTTCCATGGCTTCAGGGCATTCAAGCTTGAGGCTCGGAGTTTTAGGGTAATAAGAGGGTGCAGGGCTCAGAGTTCGGGTTTACAGGTTTAGCATTTAGGAGCTTGAACGTTTTCTGGTGGTGGAGGGTACAGGGCGTGAGGCTTTGCAATTACGGATATCATTTTTTTCGGCCCCAAAAGTAGCCCTAAGCCCTAAACCTTAAACCCTAAACCTCAAACCCCAATCTTGCACCCCAAGCATCGGATCGCGTCCGCCAGGTCTACGCCGGGCTGGCGGCTGGCCTCGCCTCACTGCGGCGACGCCTGGGCGAGGAGGCGACGCGCGTCAGGAAACGGTTTAGGGTTTAGGGTTCAGGGTGTTGGGGGTTAGGGTTTAGGGGTTTAGGGTTCAGGGTTTGGGGTTCGGGCTTAGGGTTTAGGGTTTAGGGGTTTAGGGTTTAGGGTCTAGGGTTTAGCACAAACTTTGAATTCGGGTCAGGTGCGAAAAGGAACGTGACTCTTCAACAAAAGAAGCACAGACCATGACTCATTCAACGCAAGATCAGCGACGTGGTGTACCCAAGGGCACCTACAGTGTTCGGTCCCAACTTCTGCATAGTGACATAGTGAAGGTCTTCCTTAAAGTGCAGCGCCAGTGTCCTCTTTCCGCTTCAAGTTTGTTGGCGTCTTTCGGCGCGCTGAGACCTCTGCAGCCAAAGCTACTCCAGAGAGTTCCATTGTACGAGCATAAGCATAAGCAGGCGAACCAAGCCTGTGCGCACTTTTGTTCCCCTCTGGTTGGTGTAGCTTTAGCAGTGGCTTGGAATCCAGCACCTTCTGCGACAGCTTCTGCTGGCATTCATCTTCATCCTTTTGGACTTCTTGAACACTGAGCTTGTGAACTCCAAGTTCCAGACTCGGAGCCATCTATCCCGAAACTCAGGCAAGGCAAGAAGGACCCCAGCCACGTGGACTAGACCCTTGACCTTGGGTAGTGCGCTTGGGCTCCAGATTAGGTCAACGGTTTATTTTGGTTTCTAGGATTCGTGGGAGTATAGGGGGGTTCGGGGTCCGCTACCTGCTGCCCGGGCAGGCTCATCGCCACCAAGCTGCAGGAGTGAGTTGTCTTCCCGATGTGCACGTAGAAGCCACGGGACGAATCCCCCACATCGTCCTGGGGGCACAAACGCAGGCGTGTTTTTAAAGGTTGCGTAGGCAAGTTGATGGCGTCACGGCAACCCCAAGCCCAAGCCACAGCCCTAGCAAAGTTCCCAAAATGACAAAGTCAAAGCCCCCACAGACATGCTGCCTTATGTGCCCATGAACTTCAGCCCAAAACCGGAAATCCAGGCTCCAAACCTTTACTTTCTGCGGCAAAACCCCCAGCCCCCACCCCCCCCACCGCCCTTGCGAAACTCTGCAAAAGCCACATCCAAACCACTGCAAGAAGTTAAAATCACTGACAAGAGTGAGGAGACGAGGTCGCCCGAATCCACTGGCCAGTCCGAACGTTCGTGGAAAACTGCATTTTATGTTATTCTCGGAAATGTCCAACACCTGTCTTGGGAAATGCCGGCCATCTCAAAGCTAAGCCAACTGCTTGTGGGAAGCCTCACTGCTTGTGGGAAGCCTCTGTTTGCATATCGCGGCCTGCGGTCATTGCAGGATTGCTCGACTGTCATGGTTAAATCCATGCTACAGCTGCTGCTGCTGTCATGGTCACAAGTCACAACCCATGCCTCCTGTTACTCCTGAGGGATTGTCCTGCAGTTGTCACGCCAACACCTGCCAACGAATCCTGAAGTTGCAAGCCCAGGTGTCCTCAAAGCAGCACAGGCCGGCTGCATGTGGGGGTTCTGGTTTGGGGCACAAACTGAGTCTTACAAGAGGTGCAGCTGCAACCCTCAAACTCAGAAAGTTCGAAGCAGTGGCCCTTTGTGTAGGCCTCCAAAAGGCTCTTTGCCTTGAAGGTGTAAAACAGAAGGTTGGCATCTCCGCCAGTTGCAGATTCCAGCTTGATCAAGGGCCCGAAGCTGAATCGAAAACTTTCTGATGAGGAAGCAAAGAGTTTTGGTCCCAGGCACTGGGGTTCGCGACCGGCAAGCCCAGGCAACTCCGAAAGCAACCCCTCGGTCGCTCATCCTCTAGATATTTTTTAGGATCTCACGGCCATTCAACGCCCAAGTTTTTGTACACTGCACACCCTAAAGCCCTACTCCCAAAAAACACACACACACCCCTGAAGTTAAACCATATAAAGCCAAAGCCCACAAACCCCCCCCAGTTGGCATTTTGCGGCTGACAGGATCCCCTGTGGGCTGCTGCCAAGGCAGCCTGCAGCCCGGGTCCTTGGCTGTTTGCCTACGCCGGATGCAGGAGTTACGCTTGCTGTGGTTTCACTACAAGATGATGCCATGGACTATGGGCTCAGGATTTTGGCGGCAGGGCCAAGGGACCGCTTTGATCATTGCAGTGCAGACTCCACACCCCATGAAGGTCCAAAATCACTGGAGTGACTGGAAGGTGTGGCCTGTGAGTCAGCAGAAGGCCTAGGACAGTGCATCTTCTGCAGTCTTCATGGAACCTTTTCCGAAACCTTCGGGGGTTCAAGCGTTTGGGGTAATGGCTAGGCTTGCGGGCCTGCAGCTTTGAAGGAACAACGGTTAAGATCTCAAGTAAGGTCTAGTTGTTGATGGGGGTCGATTTGTGCAGCGTCTCTCATTGAGTCGAATCGAAGCATTGGAAGGAAGGCTTGCTGGAAGCTCGCTTAGGTTGAGAAGAAGCTCGACCCTGCATCCCTAGAAGCTTGACCGCCAAACCCCCAAAAAGAGACGCTTTCTTGCCTTTGCCTTAGGCCCTAGGCCCCAATAGACTATATTTCCCTTGGGAATTATTTTTTCGTTTTGTTTATATAAAACCCAAAAGGATATCAAGAATAGTATTTTTACTAAGGTTCTAAGGGGAGTATCGTAGATTCCCTGCGTCGCCCAGGCCTGGGCGTGGTCGTGAGGCCGGAGACCTCCCAGTTCGGCTGGGCGTGGGGCCCCGGGTGCTGGAAAGAGGCTCTGCCTGCAGAATCCTAGCTGGGAAATGTCCTGAACACCAAATCCCCTTGTCCTGAAGTCTGCAGGAGGGCTTCGTAACCCCAGTGCTCCCACCGCCCCAAGCTTATTCTAAATCTCGCCTGAGCCGCCAATTCAATTTAAATCTGGCCGTGGGAAGTGCGCGAACCCTCTGGAGACTCCGAGCCGTCCTGAACATGGCCCCAACGCGGCCGTTGTTGGCCCTGCCCAGTTTCCTCCGCGCAGTCCCGCTTGACCACCGGGAAGTTTGGGGTTTTCGTTCTCAGGATGGCGCATGGGATTTAGGGGTTGTTGGCCCGCAGCCTCGAGTCGGGGAGCGAACTAATCCAGTGCTTCGGGGTTGAGGGTTGGGTTTCCGGGAACCCTAAACCCTGAACCCTAAACCCTAAACCCTAAACCCTGAACCCTAAACTAAGCCGCCCTGGAACCCACCCCCTTAATCCCCTGCGCCCCCCCCTAAAGCTGTGCATTCTCCAGGCGGCGGTGAAGGAGAAGTTCTCGGTGCAAGCGCAGTCGCAGGCGCCGGATTCGAGCTTCTGGAGGGCCGAAGCCAGGGGTTTTTACAGACTTTCAGGCCCCTTCTGGCCTGCTTGGGTTCAGGGCCTCTGAGGCTTGGGGTTTAGGGTTTAGGGTTTAGGGTTTAGGGTTTAGGGTTTAAGGGTTTAAGGGTTAAGGGTTAAGGGTTAAGGGTTTAGGGTTTAGGGTTTAGGGTTTAGGGTTTAGGGTTTAGGGTTTAGGGTTTAGGGTTTAGGGTTTAGGGTTTAGGGTTTAGGGCCTCTGAGGCTTAGGTTCCCTCACCACCCTCCTGAGCCCCAGAAGATCAAAGCCTCCGCATCCGAACCGCAACTGAAGTCTCCGAAGCGTTTCCAGACACGGCAACCTTTTTGGAGTTCCCCCCCAGCCATCACCTGCTAAGATCTCAGACGCTGAAGTTCAAAAGGAACATGAGTTCCCTAAACCCTAAACCCTAAACCCTAAACCCTAAACCCCAAACCCCAAACCCCAAACCCCAAACCCCAAACCCTAAACCCTAAACCTCGAAGTTCAGATCAGGAGTTGGCCATCAAAGCGCTGAAGATGGACTCTTTCGCGCAGCTACACCAGGCCCTCATACGTCAGGGTGGAATTTGGGCGGACATGCTTGTCTACTATTTGCTGAAGAGCCCCAACAAATCAAAGATAAGAATCCCTATATATTACCTGCTGCGACTGGCATGTACCCACTGGCCTCTGCCCGATCAAACCTACAAGCGAACCCAGCCCTCCGCCAGTTCCTTGACCTTCCCAAATCACAGTTCAGCATGCGCAGCTTTAGCATCGTAGCCGACACTGTTGCTCTGACGGGTTGAGGTGGTTTGGGACCTGGACGGTCTATTGACTTGTTCAAACGTCATGCATTTGTGTCGGTCTACGGCAAACTCGGGCTATCGGATTCTCCTGAGGCCCCACATGCACTCGTAGATCCCAGTGGAACCACCGCGCCCGGTGTATGGAACCCTCTATGAAGGCCCCCCTCTTGGCCCGTGTGTTGGGCTTCAGTTACGCGATTCATCTTCGAAATGCCCAGCAGCTTCAGTCATCACCGGCATGCCCTGGTGTTTAGGGTTTAGGGTTTAGGGTTTAGGTTTACGGTTTAGGGTTTAGGGTGTAGGGTGTAGGGTGTAGGGTTCATCGCGTTGGCAAGTTGGGGAGGTCGGGAGGGGAATGCGTCGGATGTGTGACTGTGACACAACAGGAAGCCTAGTGGCTGAAGCGGGAGCCACCCATCACCACAACTGGTTCGCCACTCAAGGTCTGGCCTCAGTTACAGCCCATAAGCTCTGTACGTCCCAATCAGATGGAAACCCTCAGCAACACTCCATAAGCCTGAAGCCCCAGATTCTTCTATCTGTCCCTGTAACCCTAAACCCTGAACCCTAAACCCTAAACCCTGAACCCTAAACCCTAAATGCCCGAAACATGCTTGCAGGCAACGCTGCTGACCAGCATCTCGTCTTTCGCCGAGCTGGGCTCCGTAGCTGTCCCGGAAGGCCCCCGGCAGCCTATCCTCAAACCCAAAGCCTTAAAGCCCTATCTGGGGGTTTCCGAGAATAGGGGTACCCTTTTTGGGGCTCCCTTTTTGAGGGAATTCTATTCTATTTGGGTATAAAAGGGGTACACCTATTTTGGGAAATACTCAGATGCGCCAGAGTTTTCACGATCCCCTCCCTGCCATGGTGTTTTTGTCTTGTGGTTCATGGTGGGTGTTGGGTTTAGGGCCGCCCTGTGTGGTTCATGGTCTGTGGTTCATGGTAAGTTTAAGGTTTAAGGGTTCAGGGTTCGGGTTTAGGCTTGTAGGTTAAGGGTTTCCCCTCCCACCTCCGTGGTTCGTGGTGGGTTTAGGGTGCGGGGTTGGGGGTTGAGGGTTTTCCCCTCTCCCCCCCCTGCGGTTCTGTGGTTCGTAGATGGTTTTAGGATGTTTTGGGGTCAACGGTGAGGGTTTGGGGGTGCCATGGGGGGGGGAGGGATACCATTTAGGGGGATACCATTATTGGGGGGAGAGGGGGGGCGAGAACGCATATAGAGCCCAAAGAGCCCCACGAGGCCCTTGGTGCTTTCTTGCGCCTGAGAGCCAGGCAGTCAAGAGGAGACAGAGCAACGGGTGCAGCGACTGCCTGGGTCCTTGCATTGTCTTTTGGGAGATTCAGAGGAAACTCTATAGTATGAGGGCCTGAGTAATTCGACTAGGGTTTGGGGGGGTTATTGTAGCATAGTTACAAGGGAATAGTCTTCGTAATTCTTCCGACCTCTATATTAGGGCCCTACTTCAGTTGGAGAGATGCTGCCCGAGGATGGACCATTTGTCGGCTGATTTTTTCAGGGTTTTGGGGGCTGATGTTCGCACTGGTCTAGAGAATGCCGGAAGCACAAAAGCCTATAGACTGTAGTGAATAAGATTACGCAGTAAACGCCACACTGACTCCTGGACCCCGAACTTAAGCCCTAGAGACAAAACCCTGAAAGGCTCCAGGCGGGCACCTGCAACCACAGAGCAGGGACGAACTTGCTTTCAGGTAATGTGCCCTCAATGCTTGCTTGTATGCCTTGTAGATCTCAGAACTCTTCAAGACTCTTCGGCTGATCCCCCAAATTCAGAGACTTTTAGAACTTGCTTTGGCGGACACGGCGAATCCTTGACATGAGATTATTGCAAGGATCGAGTCGATCCTGGGCGCAGAGGGCCACGAGCGAAAGCAGGGTTGCTCAGAGGGCTGGGGTTTAGGGTTTAGGGTTTGGGGTTTAGGGTTTAGGATTTAGGGTTTAAAGTTTAGGGTTTAGGGCTGAAAGGTAGGTGTTTCGGGTTGGGCCGGTTTTCACCACAGCTTCGGGTCACCCGCCAAGTACCAGGACCCTCGTGTCTCTGGGGCCCAATCTTAATTAACAGTCTTGAAACCTGGGCTCAGTTCACTCGCGCGGTTGAGATGCAGGCTGTCACATCTTTGCGCGCGACCAGCTGCTAGGGCGGTGCACGTGAGAAGGTGGCAGTCCTTTGGGGTTTTGGCTTAGATTTATGGCCAAATCCTTTGGGTCCGTCTCTGTCTCGTTCGTGAAAGAGCTCCAGAGCCTTTCTTTCCTTGAGCTGACCATGCTTGAGGCGCATGGCTGGGCGCACTCATTGCCCCTGCATCTACACCCACGTTGTCGACAACGTTTTTGAATGGAGATGGCTGGTGCACTGAATCTCACTGACGAATCCCTGAAGCTTGTAGAGCCCTGCCTCAGCAAGCCCTAAAACCTGAGGCCCTCTGCTGCTTAATGCGATCCAGAGCCTTTTGGGCCTGCAAGACCCAGAAGCCCAACATCTTGTTGCAGAATCCCTAAACCCGAAACCCGAAACCTTAAACCCTACACCCCCACTGCTCAGGGCTTTGGAGACACCGGAAGCCGCCGCGCAGCGGCTCGCCCACATGGGGGTGGAGCTCCAGAGGGCTTCAGGGCTTCAGGGTTTTAGGGTTAGGGTGTAGGGTTTAGGGTGTAGGGCTTAGGATTGATGTTTAGTTTTCCCGAGAAGGTGAGGAGGGGCCATTCTCCCAACATCTGCCAACAGCCCACCAAGTAAGAATGCACACGAATGGCAGGGGTTAGGTTTAGGTTCAAGGTCTTCTGCCTGCAGTTTTGACGAAGCCGCTTTGAATGGCCTTTTTGCATATAGGAGCCCGAAACCAAGGCTGCGTCGGGGCTTGGGAGCGTGTGGGTCTCAAAGCTCATGTTTTGCGGCGCGAGGATGCGTTTAGGGTTCGCAAAGTTTGTAAACCGATGAACCTCATCAGCCTCATCAGCTTTTCGGAACTCAACTTTTCCGCCCCAAACTGCTCTATGGGACCTAGGCCCGAGAAGGTCCTCAACGACAGTTGTGCTCAGAGGTCGGAGTACTCGCTGGCGCCATGGAACGTGGAGTTCACCTCCAAGCAGTTGAGGCGCGAAACCGCTTCGCTGTGGTCGTTGCGTGTTGGGACTGCGGGGGCTTGAGTTTCTCAGAAGGGATGTAGGCGTTCCTTTCGCTGGCCTTGCATGAGAGTTTCATCATCCGGAAAGTTAATCTTTAGCCCAAAGCCCTCAACCCCCCACTGCTGCGGGTGGAAGGTCATGCATCATGTCATGAAGGAAGCGAAGCCTCATGCCGCGAGGACTGTAGCCTTTCAGGGTTCAGCAGTTTGCCACGTAAGGCTGTAGCCCAAGCCTACTGGCACAATGTAAGGCAAACTGTGTAAACCCCACAGAAGCCCTCCGCTCTTCTCACTCAGCCCCAGGGCAATGCAGGGCGCTGTGGGCAGCGGCCAACCCAAGGCCGACCTAGGCTCTATTTGAGGGCTTAGGTAGGTCGGGTCTGGGGATGTACGTGGGGGTTCAGGGTTTGGGATCTTGTGAGGAAGATTTCGAAAGAGTTCAGGGTTGAAGTTTAGTCATAGGTTTGGCACGAGTTTGCTAAACCTTTCTGTTTTTTGCATCGTTTTGTGGGATAGGAGAAGAGACGAAAAGGGAATGACAACGTTGCTTGCGGCTTCAATCAGTTTAGCTGGACTTTGACTTGCAAGCTTCTGTTGCACTTCTGGCTAGAATTTCAGGAGGCCTTTTCTTGATGGGTGGCCTTTGCTAATGTTTTTCAGCATCAGGGTCTTAGAGATTCTTGCTTGGAGCTGCGGCTGCAGTCCCAAGCCCTCAGACATCCTAAGACCCTACGACCCCTAGGACTCCCTAAACCCTAAACCCTAAACCCTAAACCCTAAACCCGAAACCCTCCAGCCTAAACCTTAAACCCCACGGAACCGAGTTCCCCCCCCCCGCCCCCCCCTTTAAGGGCCCTGCCCAGGTGGCCGGTGCTCAGGCGCTGCTGCAGGACACGCTGAACGGCCCCTCGGTCCAATGGGCCCTGCAGGGGGTTTGCAGGGTTTAGGGCTTTTAGGGCTTTTAGGGTTTTTAGGGCTTTTAGGGCTTTTGGGGCTTTTAGGGCTTTTAGGGCTTTTAGGGTTTTTAGGGTTTTAGGGTTTTAGGGCTTTTAGGGTTGTTAGGGGTTTTTAGGGTTTAGGATCTCATACCTGGTTTTGATCGCTATTGCCGGCTTGAGTGCCGAGGTATCCTGGGACCCAAATCTCGTCTACAGCTTAAAGATTATCGATGTAGGGGTTCGGGTTCTGGGATTTAGGTGGGGGCCCCTAGTCCCAAAACTCACGAAATTCGGCGTTGGAGGTAGTTTTTGGGCTTGGGCGTTCAGGCTTTTGAGTGAGGTGTAGGACGTCAGGGGTTGATTTAGAGCTGTTCTTGGGTCTAGACTCCTGGCTTAGGGCCTAGAATGTTTCAAGGCAGGGGCTCAGGTTTGCGTCTTTTGCACGTCTGGCGTGTTTGTGTGTGGCACACGTGAGCTACGAAGCTCTGGACGCTGGTGCTACCAAGTGGCTGGTGTTCGGATGGTGCATTTCGCACGCGTAGCTTCTTGATGACGGGCTACCGACTACTATTCGCAGAAGTCCTTTCTTCTTGAAAATTGTAACATCTTTTAAGAAGAGCTGACTGAGGATCTTGTGTCAGAGTGGATCTCGCCTCCTGTTGGACCTGAAGCATCTACCAAACAACTCAAGCGTGCTGTTAGAGTCCCTTCTTTTCCAAAATGGCGGCTAGCAACTGCAAGACCCTGTAAGAACAAAAGTGCTTGCCAGGCCCCGTACAAGCAAGGGACCCTAAACCCTAAACCCTAACCCTAAACCCTAAACCCTATACCCCTAGTTTCGGAAACCTCCCTTTGCTGCCATCTGCCGACTAAAGGCTACTCGCAGCTGTCGGCAGCCCTAGGCAGGGAACCTGGGCTTGGGCGGTGTAGGGTTTCGAGTTCAAAGTTCGAGGTTCAGGTTTAAGGTAAAGGGTTTAGGGTTTGGGGTTCAGGGTTCAGGGTTTCGGGTTCAGGGTTAGAGTCCCCCCTGTGAGGAACCCCAAGCTTCCAGGCCTCTCCTACAGCGTGGAGAAGGCGCTCCGCGCCAGCCCCGCCAAGCTGCAGGAGCATGAGGCCGCTGTCAGAACTGCAAGACATGCAATTCAAGAGAACCAGCTTGCGCGGCTGCAAAGGGTTTAGGGCTTTAGGGTTTAGGGTTCAGGGTTCAGGGCTTCGGGTTTCGGGAGGTTTTGCGGGCGTGAACAACAGCTTTTAGGTTTGGGGGTTATTGTTCAGGGTGGCACTCGAGCAGGATGAAGTGTCTTGGGCTTGAGGCTTTTGAGGCGGCTGCTTTGGTTCTAGGGGTGCAGGGGCGCAAGGAACCTGGCTTACGGGATGCGGGGGCTGGCTGCTGAAGCTTAACCTTGAAACCTAGGCCTGCATGCTCCAGTGAAGAGCATGGCCCGCAACCTTGCACTCCAACAACCTGTCAATGCGAATCTTGCGAGCTCTACTAGAAACCGTCTCAAGCCCTGAAGTGCCCCGAGTTCTAGACACGCTTCAAACCCGACTTGTCCTTCCCTATAAGTGCCCTAAACCCTAAACCCTTGGGTAAACCCCAAGCCCCAGGCCCTAAACCCTAAGCCCTAAACCCTAAACCCTATGCCCTACGCCCTACACCCCAAGCCCTAAGCCCTAAGCCCTAAGCCCTAAGCCCTAAGCCCTAAGCCCTAAGCCCTAAGCCCTAAGCCCTAAGCCCTAAGCCCTAAGCCCTAAGCCCTACCCAAGCCCTAAGCCCTAAGCCCTAAGCCCTGAGCCCTAAGCCCTAAGCCCTAAGCCCTAAGCCGAGTGCCAGGCCGTGGTGGAGCTGGTGCTGCTCTTGCAGGAGGCCTGGCGCGACGCGGGGGCGCTCTTGACTGCGAGCCGCCAGGCCAAGCTGCGGGCTTGTGGAGCGGAGGGATGTTTGGCTTAGGGTTTGGGATTTGGGATTTGGGGTTTAGGATTTAGGGTTTAGGGTTTAGGTTTCCAACTCCCCCGGAAGTTGGAGGGGTGTGCCCACTGTAGTTGTCTTTGCAGCGGTATATATATATATATATATATATTTGTATTTATACTTATAGTTATATTTATATGTATATGTATAGTTACATTTCTATTTATATTTACATGTCTTCTATTGTATCCAGCAGTCATTTATCCCAAATCCCGAATCTCAATCTTGAGCCAGGCTCTCGACCTTGGTTCCATGAGCCGTTCATGAGCCCAACGACCCAAAGATCCGAGCTGGACCCCTAAACTCCAAAAAGCCATGCCTTGCAAAACCTATACCTTGACCTGCAACCATCCCGGAGCCCAAGCCTAAACCCCAAACCCCCAAACCCCCAAACCCCCAAACCCCCAAACCCCCAAACCCCCAAACCCCCAAACCCCCAAACCCCCAAACCCCAAACCCCAAACCCCAAAACCCCAAAACCCCAAACCCCAAACCCCAAACCCCAAACCCCAAACCCCAAACCCCAAACCCCAAACCCTAAATCCTAAACCCTAAACCCTAAACCCTAAACCCTAAACCCTAAACCCCAATTCCTAAACCCTTAAACCCTATGATCCGGTAAAGCAGGCTGACCTTGCAGCCCTAGAGCGGACGCGCCTGAAGCACATGAGGCCTTGCCATTTCTTCAGCGGCTCTTCGTAGTCCCAGGAGTTTGTTTTCTTCCTAATTTTACTCGGTATTCTAGGCCAATACTGTCGAGTAAGTTTAATCCTTGCGCAACGGGCAACTGCGCAGTTTTGGGCTTTGGGACGTGAAAGAATTTGAGTCCTTCGTGTGGTTTTCAGATGCTTAATGCTTTGGGCATTTGAGTCGAGAGTTTACATGAACAGTTTAGAGAGCGCGAGAAGTTTCGGATTTTGGTGGCAGGTTTACTTTCGGAGTCACTGATTCTCTTTTGGAGAAGATCCCGCGTTGTCAGCGTTTGACATTTGTCAGGTTGGTGGTGCGGGCGTACCGCATCGGTGGCGAGGAGGCCCGATTTGCAGCGCAGTGCCATCAGCGGATGCACCCCTTTTGCATTTTACGACCTGGAGAAGTTTTTAGGCTGGGCCACTCCTAGTATTTTGCACACAATGAGCTATTGTTAGCGACCTCTTTCCCCGGTGTCGGACCACACAGATGGCCACGATGGTGCTCGCCAGACTGGTTCTCGTGGACGAGACCTGGCGGCCTAGTTGTCGGACTGCAGCATTCTGATAGGCTTGGGCAACAGAAGCCGTTGCAGGGCTTCTTGCTCCTGTGGCCTTCACTCTGGCTTGCAGAGGAAACATATGTGCGTGTGTGTCTTTGCATGTGTACAGGCCGGAAGGGGGGCACCGGTGCTCGACATTCCTTGCGTGGGATCCTGTGTAGTGTAGACACGTGCTTCATCCCTTAGCTTGAACTTCTGGGAGTGCAGGGCCTGTGGATCTTTTTCTTGTTGTGGTCGAAGTTCCAAAAAGCACCGAGGAGATGCTTCTGCCTCCCAGCGAGCGACGTTCCGGGCCTGGTGGAGCTTGCTAAGCCCTGAACCCGAAGCCAACCCCTAAACCCGCTCTCTGTCTCTGTCTGTGTCTCTCACTCTCACTCTCACTCTCACTCTCACTCTGTCTCTCACTCTCGCTCTCACTCTCGCTCTCACTCTCACTCTCACTCTCACTCTCTCTCTCTCTCTCTCTCTCACTCTGACTCACTCTCTCTCTGTCTCTCCCTCCCTCTCTCGTTCTCGTTACAGCAAACCGCCCGTAGCACCTAGATCCTAAGTCCGGCGCGACTCTGCAGGTTCACAAGCCCCTCTTCTTGTCAAGGCTCCTAGACTTCAGTTCGGCTGTAGGGTGTCTAGGCTTAGGCCTCTGGGGTTTGAATGATTTGAGCCTCGAGGGTGCAGGCCGCTAGCCGCGGGCCTATTGGCTTAACTCTGTGAGGCATCCCACCAGTCACTCCTGGTCAGATCTGCCCAGGCCTTACCAGTGAGGTGCCCTTCACGATGGACAAGTCTGTCCCCCAGCCTTTTTCTTTTTTCTTTGGGGAGCTCTGAGGCCTAAGTCTTGTGGGAATCCCATGAATCCCACAAACCCTAAGCCCAACAATCCCACACACACCTGAAATTCTGCTCCTTCCCAGCGAGCGCCTCCCCCCTCAGATGAAAGCACTTGCAGCCAGAAGCACCCTTTAGCTCGCGCGTGCCTGGTGCCGTGGTCTTTGTTCGCAGGGTCCATGAACCGAGGACCGGCACAACATGACAGAACCTTGGTGCAAGGCGCACTTCAACAAATACACGAAGGGGAAGCAACATGACATGAGTAAAAAGCATAAAGCTCCCCAACCCAAACATGTTTCTGCTCCTACTTACTTATGTCTCGGCCAAGCAACCAAGCCTTCTGCATGGTGAAAGCAGTTCTTCCACCGGCATAGAAGTTCTTAGATGTTGTGTGCAGAAGTTCCGGCAAGTTCGAGCGGAGCTTAGAGTAAGACCTTTTGCAGCAGGTGGGGGGTAGGCAAGGAGGGGTAGGGTGGGTACCCAGAAGAGCAACAGACTTCCTCAGGCCCTACAAGCTGTGCCAGTCGGTGATCCGAGGCTCGTTGCAGTTTGAATGCTCTTCGGGTGGACTTAGGCTTCAAGGTTCTGCCGAAAGCTTGGGGCAACTACACGCTAGTTTCTGCAGCCCTCCAAGCCCCAACACATCCCACCCAGCTGTGCGCCCCAAAACCCACCTGATGTCTGCGCTGTACCGAGATTTCCTGTTGTATGAGGCAAGGACATGTAGATTCAACCACGGCGGACTCGGCTGCTCCTGAACTTCTGTGTTTAACCCCTTGACCACCTTTAAGCCGCCTCTTGTTTACCAGGCCTGGACCAGGCGGGGAAAGTGAACCCGCGGCGACGCCGGCGCTGGCTGCGCTGCCCCCATGCCGGGAGCTTGGGTGCGGCACAAGGGGGCTTGTTGTGGGGGCCTGGGCTCCCAAACTCGGGAACCCGAGCATCCCATGCCGCTGCTTCCCTCAACGCACCGCTGCGCGCATCCGGAACCCGAGGCCAACATGCGCGTGGTGCTGGCTGGGGAGGCGCCTTCAGCCACTTTGGGAGGGTGCAGCCCGCTCAGAAAGCCCCTCTTTCGGGCTCCAATCGTTCCCTTCTGGCGGCACCGATGGAGAGCCGACGCTAGACTCGTCAACCAAGCCCTAACCTTTAAACCCCTAAACCCTGAGGCCCCACAACCTCGGTTCGTTTGATCGTCTTGGGGCTTCTTGCGGCTTCGGGAGTTCATGTGGTTCTACGCCATCACAGTGTGCCCACCAAAGAGGTTTGGCGACAGCTCATGTCGCGGTACCTGGCCACAGACGTCGCCTTCGAGCCTCTCAACGCCTGCAGGGGCCCTCGGGAGCATGGAGAACGGCGGGTTCTGTGAATTGTGGCTCCCTACGCAGTATAGCCTGAAGTGGGATTGTAATGTATAGGCACCAGATGCATGGGTCTTATTGTTTATCTTATAAGGGCATTTGCTGGTTGAGAGCTCTGGGGCGGTGTGCTGTTCAACGGGCAGGAAGTGCAGCAGATGGCTGAGAGCAGTGCAACTCGAGCTGGGAGAACGTACACAGTGACCTAGAATCAGAACGGAGACTACATGTCGTGAGGGTTGGCATAGCTAACCCTTGGCGCTTGGCACAGCGCCTCTCGACACCGAAGCTTCCTAATGTTGACCTGCACTTTTGACGGTGTGGGAGCATGTGGAATCCATCGGGCTAGAAACCAGTTTCAGGGAGTGGCGCAAGCCCTGTGGCCCCAACAACTGTTCTCAGTATACCTTACGCTGAAGGGAACCTAGACACTGCCTAAACCCTGAACCCTAAACCCCAAACCCTAAACCCTAAATCCTAAACCCTAAACCCTAATAGCCTGAAAAGGCATCGACCTGCCGCTGTCCCTCCGCGACTTCCGGATCGCCGCCAGCTTCCTGGTGCGCCCGCCTTCTGACACATGTGCTCAGTCTGATCTCTCTCCTCTGTTTTGCTTCTTGCTGCTTAAGGAAGTCTTTGTACCTGCCACCTTTTTGGGGTCTTGTATTCCCCTTGTCAACCCAAAGGTTAACCTACTGGACAACTAAGAAGCTCCCAATCGCAATGGTGTTAACCTGTAGTTCCGACAGCTGGACGAGTGAGACGTCGGCCTTCGGGTTGATTGGCTTTGGCTCTGCGGCTGAAGGTCACGCTAGTGTCCATGAGGACCTCCCATACAAGGGGACCTTGAGACAAGAAAGCTACAGGGGCAATCGCAAAACCCAGCTTTGTTCGACGGATCATGTTGCGCACCGTTGTCGTTGTGTTCGTGCAAGCTTCAAAATGCAGAGTCAGCGAGGAGGTGAAGCTCGAACCTCGGTTCCAAACCCCCTCAAACCTCACAAGCCCTCTCACAAGCCCTCTCAACCCCAGCCGGTGTTGCGATTCAACAGGAAGTCAACCTCAGCGAGCGCGTTGCCGGCCTCGTCTACGAGGCTTTCATGTGTATGTTGCGAGAGACGTGGCTGCCTTCATGGTTTCCCGCGCCCTTACAAAATAGGGGCCCCTACTTTTCATAGCAAACAGGACCGGCAGGAGTTTACTGGGCCTCAGGCTAATAAAGCTGCGAGTTGTGGCCGGAGCTTGTGCTGGGGCCGACAGCACCTGGCTGGCAGAAGCGAGGGAGCATCACATTCGAAGCAGCTTTAGTCAGAGCAGGCAAGGGATTCTTGCAACCCCCAAAGCCAAATTCCCAAGCCCCAAGCAAACCCTTAAGCATTTAAGCCGAAGTCTTCAGAGCAACCCTCATGGAAGGCAGCAAGAATGTGTCAGTAGGAATCCCTTATAATAAGGACCCCAAAAAGGTACGTACCCCTAATTTCGGAAACCCCCATATCGCTGCCCCAAACCTGACGCTTTCAAGAGGCTTCTCCAGATCCATTTTTGGTCGAGTTTCTGGTCGCCTTTGGCATAAAATTGCTTGGTTGCCTTTGGCACCCAAAAACCCTCCTAAGCCCTAAAGCCCTAAAGCCCTAAAGCCCTAAAGCCCTAAAGCCCTAAAGCCCTAAAGCCCTAAACCCCACACCCTAAAACCCTGAACGCTAAAACCTAAACCCCTAAACCCGGAGCCTCTGGCAGGTGTGTGCCGACACCGCCGGCTGCAACGGGGAGGCGCCACGAAGACGTCTGTGGGGGTTGCGGTGTTAGGGGTCCCTTGGTTTAGGGGTTAGGGCTTAGGGTCCTTATGCCAAGGGGATCCTACTATTTGGGTGGCCTACATGAGGGGTCCCTTGTTATTGTAAACCCCCCATGTTGGGTGTTTCGTGTTGAAGAGAAACTCCACAAGTAGTGTTTGCAGTTTACGAAGTTTTTCATATGTGGAATTCCGAAGTTAGGGCCTCTAAGCTTTGATCAATCGAGCCCCTCCCTTCGAAACCAAGAAATATAAACCCTACTTCATATGGGGTTGAGACGAGTGTTCGAGTGTGTTCGGGTAGCTTTGTGGACCTTGCATCGCCAGACCCCGGCTGGCCAACGGCACCCTCAGCCAAACCCACAAGAAGATAGGTACCCTAAACCCTAAACCCTAAGCCCTAAACCCTAAACCCTAAAACCTAAAACCCTAAACCCTAAACCCTAAACCCTAAACCCTAAACCCTGATTTTTTTGGACTTGCGGTTTTTAAGGGCTCGGGCCAGGAGTCCAAGAGCCCCCATCGGTTCATGTCCATTCTTCTGGCTCAAGGCCCCCAAAGTCAGATACCCTCCAAAAACCCAAGCTCCAGAGTCGCTCCGTGTGCCTTCCTCTAACCCTAACGAAGTCCCCAAAAGCTAAGCCCAAGCTTCCAAACATCAGCCCGAACCTTCATTAGATTGCACAAGGAGGCGCCTAAACACAAGGAAGCCTGAGATGAAGTCCGAAACCGCTTTGCTCCTTTTGCCTCGAAACCTGCGGCAGGCCACCCTCTACAGCCTGCAGAAGGTGCTTAGCCGCCGGGGGCCTCGGGGCAAACCCTAGAATCAGGGTTCGGATGTGAGACGTCGTAGGCCTAGAGACAGGCGTGCTTGGGTGACGGGCTCAGACTGTGGGATGGCAAGGCTCAGGGGTCATCGGATCATCCTGGTTTAGGATCGCGGGATTCGGGGGATGGATTTGGGGGATCTTGGGTGTGGGAGGTTTTGCCGGACGTCCGGCCTTGGGCTTGATTCGGCTTCGGGGGGCCCCACATCTCTTGAAGACTCTGCACGATGCGCCCAGCCTAGCAGTAAAGCAACAAAAGCGTTCATCCGACCCTCGAAAGCCCAGCGTGCCCTTAGGCCTCAGAAGCCCCAAAGGGCAAAAAAGGCCTCGCAGTCCGCTCGGCTTCCTTCTTAGCTGTCCCGGGTTCCCGGGCTCTTGGACTACTTACCTCAGCCCAAAGTCCAAAGCCCCTAAACTCTAAAAGCGCCAAGGAGAAATCAAACCCCCCAACCTTTAAAGCCCGAAGCCCCAGGGTGCGTGTCCGGCTGAAATTGATGATTGCAATGAGCAAGCTTTGCTAGCACTTCTCTGTTGCTGGCCTCGACAAGTGGGACGTTGCTGTCTTTAAATCTGTCACGGATCCCATTCTTGATGGGCTCTGTGTTTTGTCGCGAGTTGTCGAACCCTCTGCTGGGTGTGACCTGCGCCGTTATGTTGGGCTGCGACCCGACTGCATGGAGCTCAATTATGGCGCCGCAAGATTCTTGGCCTCAATGCTCCCTGTCCGGCTATCGAGCTCTGCGTGCGTGCCTTGGGTGGCTCATGGTACACACTTGCGTTGGCGGCCTTTCATCTAGCAGGATGCTTTCTTACCTTTGAAAATGCTTTTGACCTCCCGTCGTTCCATGAATTTCGATTGCCTCTTGCGCAGCACTTGGGATGCTGCTCTTTCGCCTGTATTCTCGATTCTCGCGGGGGCCTTCAAACATGCCAAGGCTTCTAGGGGCCTTTGGCTCCGCGATTATTCGCAGTGATTGGGGTAATTAAATGTACAGGGTTGTGTCATGGTACTTTTGGCCAGTCTAGCCATCCACATGTCACACCTAGAGCTTTGCGCTGGTGGCATCCATGGTTCTTCCCCCTAGGCTTGTGGGGTCGTCACCTGAAGCCTCCTAGTGCAAACTTTCGCCTCTAGCTTGCCCAACTTCGGCTTGCTTGGCGGCGCGCCTTCTGGTTCGCTGGTGTGCTCGACACGGGTTGAGGGCTCGCGGGTACGCAACACTTTTGCCAGTACTGTTACTCGGGCCACTCGCCTGTCCTTGTCGCTGGCGCCCCTGTCCCGAATTCCATGGATGTTGGCTCGGCGCGCTGGACAAGGCTGAGCACACCAAACTTTGCGCAGCGGCTTTGCATTGACTGTGGCGTGGTCGCTCGAGTCGCATGCCGCATGCCCGAATCTTGGACCCGCCGTTTTGGTCACGCAGTTCACCGCATCGATCCCAGACAAATCTGCTCTGGATCCGGCCGTGCTGTTTTTGGTTTAGGGTTTAGGGTTTAGGGTTTAGGGTTTAGGGTTTAGGGTTTAGGGTTTAGGGTTTAGGGTTTAGGGTTTAGGGGATCGCTTGCCAGAAGTTTGGGCGGCGAGCAGGAGTCTTGGTCAGGGGTTTCTAGTTGGACGTGACAGAGCTTCGGAAAACCACCACAACCCCACAGGCCTAAGCCCTGAGCCGCTATTCCGGCCTTGCTGTTCTGCATGGATGGCAGGCTATGGCGTGCGCGGCTGCGGCCACTGGGGGGTCGCTGTCGAGCAAGCGGCATCACAGGCATCCCAATTGTTGAAAAAGCCATGAACGTAGGGTTTCCACTGCTTTTATTAGAAGCCCTTGACTCTAACTAACTAAGCTAAACCCTAAATCCTAACCCCAAACCCTAAACCAAGAACCTTAAACCCCCATTCGCGGGCCCGAAGATCCTAGATCCAACGCGCCCTAAAGGCCAACTGCTTGGACGGCTGAAGTTTCTCGACCCTGCCGATCCTTGCCTTTGCCGGGTTGAGGGTTTAGGGTTCAGGGTTCAGGGTGGGGTAATTTTCGCCTGAGCTCCCTGTGACCTGTGAGCCTTGAGCCTGTGAAAGTTGGCGCTGAAAGCTTCCTTGGCCAGTTGAAGTTCTCGTTCGCACCGACCTGGAACATGATGCAAGAGGAGGACTCGCAGGCAGCGGGTGGCTTGAAGCACATGGGCGGTTGTCAAAATGATGGTCCCCTTTGTGGATCCCTACTGTAATACGGCACCTAATTTTTAAAGGGTACCCCAAGTTCTCATAATTTTGACAGGCATTCATATGTGGGTTTCGGGGTTATAGTTAAGGACAGTTAAGGACTTGAGGACACTCTCCGACGTTCGTCGCCGAGTCAAGCAAGTCCTACAGACACGCAAGGGACAAACCCAAGCCCTGGTGCTCTCAACCACCAAGACGGGAAAGAGTGCGTAGCCATTAAAACAGCCCAAAAGTGCACCTGGCAAGGGCTCTTACGGCACAAAAGCAACACCTGGCAATTCTCTGAACTCTGGTGGAACCTTCAAAGAGCTCAGCTCCTATACCCCCAAAATATCCTGAACGCTGAACCGCTCTCTGAGACTATGAGAATGTGGTCCAAACAGTAGCACTCCTGTGCCAGGTGCCAAGCCGGTCGCAGGACCCCGGGGGGCAGAGTTTCGGAGGAGTGGCAAGTTTGGGAGTAGCGGGCTCGGTTTGTGGTTCCATCTGGCTGTGCACGTAGAAGCCTACCAGGGTCTGCCATGGCTTCAGATGGTTTCTGACATGTTGTACTGGGCTTCTTCATATTATAGGGCCAAAGGACGGGTCGCGCTGCTGGCCCTCGGCCCAGAGCTTGGCCACCCTCACCACCCCCCTGAAGCCCCGCACGCCCTCAACCAACATCCTTAGGAGTGCACGATCCAGTGAGCCTAACACCCGCCCCCGCATCGTGAAACCCTAGAACCCCCAAAAATCCGGAGCTGCACAGCTTTCGGGGTCGCTCTTTCTTAGACTTCAGGCTGCAAAAGCTGCAATCGATCTGCTCATCCCAGAACGGCTCCTGGATGAGCCAAGTCGTGCTTGCGATCGAGAGCATCCTTTGAGCCGCTTCAAGAACACGAAGGGTTCAGGGTTAAAGGCCCCCACCTCCCCTCCTCTTCCCCACCCTCCCCCCCTCCCTCAACAACCCCCCGCAGCCACTCAAGGACGAGGAACGGCCCCTAAACCCTGAACCCTAAACCCTAAACCCTAAACCCTAAACCCTAAACCCTAAACCCTAAACCCTAAACCCTAAACCCTAAACCCTAAACCCCCACTTCAGATGTGGTTTCTCAAGTTGCTTAAGCCTGGAAGACGAGCTTTCTCATGAAGCCTTTGCGCAGTCGCCAAAGTCTCCGGCAGCTTCTCCGTCTGCTCCGCCAGCAGAGGACGAAGACCGCTGCTGTTTGGCTTTTCGCCCCCCCTGGTTCTTAGTAGGGAATGAGGGAATTAGGGCCCTATAAATACCCTTTAAATTTAAGGGATGATCTAGGGTACTCATTCCCTCATTCCCTATTAAGAACCAGCCAGAATAGTCTTATAGGGCTTAGGGCTCACAGAGGGTGCAAAGGGTTGATGAGGTCGAGCGTCGGGAGAGTACAGGGCTTGTGAGTTTCGGGCATGAGCAAGTTTTATGGACCATTTGGGGATGATTGGGGCCTAGGCTTCCGTGGATGGGCCCCGGGGTCCGTTCAAGGGCATGTGGGGATGTAGAGGCCTCGCAGTGCCTTTTGAAGTGGAGCTGTCCTTGCCGTTGTTCGGAGCAGCTGCTTCCCAATGCCAGATTCACCGGCAGAAAACTAGTAAGATGCTCCACCGCTTTCATCCTTTCACCTGCTACTTTCTCAACAGGCCTGCCATAGCCCGCCAACAGTTCATGCCAAGAGCCGACTAGCCCCCATAGACCGCAATCTCGGTTGCCCAAAAAAAGCCCGGGCAGGGGCCCAGCAGCTTGGAGCGCCAGAACTCAGCGGCCAGGATCTTGGGACGGGTTTTCAGGGCTTATGGTTCAGGGAGTTCAGGACGTGTTAAAGGGAGCGGAGCTTGGGCGCCTGGAGCACTCCCGTAAACTTGAGGGTACAGGTGTTTAGGTGTTCAGGTCTGAACCAGGTGCTCAGAGGATGTTCTTGCTCTTTGTCTCGCCATTCGCACTGCTAGCCGAGTCCCTCGAATCTTGGGTCATCCGATGCAGATGACGTCGACTCGCTCTTTTCCCTGCCCTGAGTTCCCTCTCGTCCTTCTCTTTTCTGTCCTCTCATTTTTCTCGTTATTGGTGTTTTTGTCTTCTCCTTTGTCCTTCTCATCTTCTTTCCGCTTTAAGCAAGAATAATGAATCAGAACTGGTTTTGGATCTCTTTAGTCTAAAAGAGTTGTTGTTTTGTTTTGATGTCTTGCGCTCCTTTTCAGCTGATGCGTACCTGTCGAGATGAATTCCCATGTGACATGTTCCCCCTTATACCAACAGTCCTTAATGGTGAGTATAGTACCCCTATTATAATCCCTACTAAGGACTGTTAGCATAGGGGGAGAATCCCGAAAAGTCCCACAGCTATTTCTTCTGGTAATTCAGTGCTCATGGCCTGCAATAATGATCCACTCCCGGTTCAAAATCATGCCCTAGACCCCCCAAAGGTTTGATGCGGCGGGTGAAGGGTGGGTTTAGGGTTTGGGGTTTAGGGTGTAGGGTTTAGGGTTTTAGGGTGGTAGGGTTTAGGGTTTAGGGTTTAAGGGTTTAGGGTTTTCGGGTGGTAGGGTTATAAGGGCTCAAGGTTGCCAAAGCCAAGGCCGCCAAGGTTGCCCGGCGGCTCTCTTGCCGGCGGATGTCGGGTGCCGCCTTCACGCAAGAGCAGGCGGAGCCCTGCAGGAAAGTGTTACGGATCGCTAAGGTTTAGCAACAAGAAAACATGATTCACCAGTTAAAAAAAAAAACATGTGCAGTCACGGGCGGGGGGAGGGGGAGGGGTTGGGGATGATTTGGTCCTATAACCTCCAGGGCTTATAATCTAGCATGGGGGTTTAGCACTGTTCTTCATGGAAAGTCCTTCCGAAGCTGGTGAAAGGCCGTTGCATCTCAGGGAAACATGCAGACCCCAGCCACAGGCGTCGGGCATTGCACACGAGCTGCAGGACAAGGTGGGATGGCAGTGCAGACGTAGGCATTCGGCGGGTACATTGCGGAGACATATCAACCAGAGGTTGTTCCAACATAGCGTCTAGGTGGCCCTGCACCATACGTGTAGTCAATTCTTCAATTCTTATTCTCCTTAAAGGTTCATGGGCAGTTACAAGTAGGGTTGTTTTGAGTGAAGCCATCGACATTAGCCTCAAACCTCAACCTCTCGGAGCTCCCAAAGCTTGCGTCAGGCTTCACAGGAGGAGAACCACAAGCGGCGGCTCTCCGGGCACCGGCGCATGTCGGGTGCTGCGCTGCCCGACCAGGCTCGCGGTGGGGAGGGGGACCTTTGCAGAGTTCAAGCGGGAGGTGTGGTTTTGGCAGGCTGCCCAGGTTGCCCAAGCGTTTGGCCCGAGTTTGGATGCAGCTTCGGTGCCTGGAGCGTAGTTCAGGCAGCGATTCGAACCCGTCCCTGTCATGACAAGGCTTGGTAGCCCAGTGGTAACCTATTCCTTTGTTCTGGGTTCAAGGTTTTTCTTTATAAGCAACCAACCCGAAAAAAGGGGCACGCTTGTCACAATATGGTTACTTGGCCACCCCCTAAACCCTAAACCCGAAACTCTAAACCGTAAACCCTAAACCCCAAACCCCAAGCCCCAAACCCCAAACCCTAAACCCTAAACCCTCACCAAGAAGGGCCACACACAAACACACACAAAGCTGCAGAGGCTGTCGAGATCGCTCAGGAGCTTAAGGAGCAGAAGGCGCGGCCAACAGCTTTGAAACCTGGAACAGCCAGGACAACCCAATACAGGGGCCGCAGCCTTAATAGTTAGAATAGAGGTTTTGAGGGTTCTTATGTTTTTTTTATAGGGATCATAAGGGAATACTATCAGTAATTATTCCAACCCATATATTAAGCCCCCATAAGCCTTGAGCCCTAAGGCCAAAGGCCCTAAACCCACAACATGCCCAATGTAAAATCCGGTCCGGGCTTGGTCACAGCTTCGGGAGCCTGGAAGAGGTTTGAGCTTCAATAAATTTGTGAGGATTTGAGTTGTTCAGCCTTTGAGCTTCAGATCCCGAAGGCTGAAATCAGTTGCCGACGAATGAAGGAAGGCTTGGCGTTGAAGAGTTCTGTTGAGGAAATTGAGTTCTTTGTTCGAAGCGAAGAGCCATACAACAGCTTGGTATCTGCAGCATTGGTATTGGGGCATTGCATGATGCGTTCCTGGTGTGGCTGCCTTCGCCCAATCTGGCTTCCTTGCTCCGACACGACGTCGGACACGCTTTACGTAAACTCAAGCCGAAGCCCCCATTAAGGGGACCTACACAAAACACTCTCTAGCCCAAAGAGCTGGCAAACCCTAAACTCAAGAAGCGCGACATAAGCCCCTCAACCCTAAACCCTAAACCCTAAACCCTAAACCCTAAACCCTAAACCCTAAACCCTAAACCCTAAACCCTAAACCCTAAACCCTAAACCCTAAACCCTAAACCTACAGAAGCCTTCAGGAGGACGCCCACAAACGCCGGATCTCGAGCCACCGGCGGATGTCCGGCGCAGCCATGCCCGAGCAGGCGTAGTCTTACAACCTCCCTTCAGTGTCAGTTGCATTCAACCCTTGTACCACCATGACGCCGCTAACACCCCAGGTCGTTTCGAAAGGGTTCTGGCAAAGGTTTCGGGCGAGATCTTCGAATCTGCAATGTCATGCCGGTTGCAAAGTCTCTGGTGTGTGCGTGCCGATGTGTCGGAGCATGTCGGAGCATGTCCCTAAACCCTGAACCCTGAACCCTAAACCCTAAACTCCATCAAGAAGGCGGCGGGCATTGCGAGCGAGCTGAACGAGCAGACTGTGCGCCTGTCAGCATTGACAGCTAATACGAGCGACTCAAGAATCCCCCAAGAATCGGTGACTAGAGCCGGGGTTCCTGTGTGCAGACAAAGTTAGCTGCACTGCAATTCTGTTAGCGAAGACATTCTAGTGTCTAGAAGTTGCGAAGGCCTGGGTTTAGGGCTCAAGGTGGTTGGTCGTTGCGGTGAATTGCCGGTTGCAGTTAGGTCGTCTACATCACTGAACGCTGGGCATTCGCTCAAGCATGCCACTAAAACATGGTGCCTGTATAAAGCCCTAGGGCGTTAACCCTAACCCTTAACCCCTCAAGCCCTACATGAAGCTTAAGCTTCTGATCCTCAAGCCCACAAGCCTGAGCCTTCAAGACCCTTCACTATCCTAAAGTCCTATCTCGCACTAAACCCTAAACCCTCAACCCTCAACCCTCAACCCTCAACCCTCAACCCTAAACCCTAAACCCTAAACCCTAAACCCTAAACCCTAAACCCTAAACCCTAACTTCTGACCAAAAGGAGCGCCGGCGGTCGAACCTCGCATCGCAGCAGAAGCGCGGCTCCGCGTTGCAACCGCCGACGCCAGTCCCGGGGCCTGATTTGCTGGGGCCTAGAGGGCCTAGAGTTCTAGCTTTTCGGCCAAACAAGTTGAAGTAGCAAGGGTCGACTTCCGTTTCAGATCTGTCGAACGCCATCCCAGGAACCTTTTGGCCTGGACCAGACAGAGCGAGTTTGAGGGATCGTCTGGAGGAATCGGTGTTGTGGAAAGCCCTAAGTCCCAAGTTCCAAACACAAACCAGCTTTTAAACTCGAAAACCATTGTTTGCAACTACCAAGAGTTCGCACCCTTATAACTTACAAGCCCAGGCTGGCAGCAGCCGTCCAGTGTCGAAGGCCGCAGACGTTTGCACCTGTACTCCTTGCTCAGCCAGCTGCACAGATCGGTCCAAGCAAGGGTTTGGGGTTGGGGGTTGGGGTTACGGTTTAGGGTTTGGGGTTTGGGGTTTGGGGTTTGGGGTTTAGGGTTTAGGGTTTAGGGTTTGGGGTGAGCCGAACAAAACCCCGTGAAAGTCATTACAAGCTCGTTTACACTCCAATAGTTGTGAACACCCCCCCCCCCCAGTAGACTCGAAAGTCTATACACCCTACGTGTGCAACCTACAGGAACTAGTCATCAAGAAGCCTCGAAGCCTAAAGCCCTGCACCCCAAACCCTAGACCCTAGACCCTAGACCCTAGACCCTAGACCCTAGACCCTAAACCCTAAACCCTAAACCCCTAAACCTAAACCCTCAACCCTTCCCTCACGCGGCTGCCAGGGCTTTCGCCGCCTCTCGGGTGCCATGGCCAAGGTGCCGAGGGTTTAGTGATCTAAGGTGCCAGGTCCTAGGTTTTTAGGGTTTGGGGTTTAGGGTTTAGGGGTGGAGGGTGCTGGGGTTTTGGGGTGATCATTCAGATATGGGCGCAAGTGCACAGCATGACAGACAGGAAGCCTGTGAGCGCAGGCGCTTGGGCTAGGCAAGAGTTGGCTATTCCTCGTTGCAGGTTGCGCTGCTACAACCTCCCGCTCCTGCCTCAGTTGCCTCCACTTCGAGGACGAAAACGCTACGCATCTGAACCATAGCTTGCACCCCAAGGCCCTAGTTAAACTCTACTACGCTGTCTGGGTGCAAACTCGAAGCTCTCGGAGCAGCTCTCGAGGAAGTTGGGAATTGTGAGGCGGAAAGGATTGAGGGCAGACCGAGGGATCGTAGACTCCCCCGCCTCGGCTCCGAATTAGATCTCCAATACAGGGCTTAGGGGTTCAGGGAGCTTGCATAGCGGTTCAGAGTGTGTGGCTGTGCTGCTTGGATAGAAAATGGGCGCCAAAGCATCAGCGCGGCTGAATCCGTTTGATGCAGCGGTTGCGAATGATGCTAATGCATTCATTGGCAGACGCGACCCTGGTCCCCCAAACCTTTGTAGTCAGAAAAGAAGGCCTCGCCAGCTGCACCTGCTCGGGGTTTGGGGCTTGTGGATGTTTACGGAGGTAGGGTTTAGAGAGGACCTGCAAGCCCAATCGTTTTGCCCGCGGTGAAGGAGGGCATGCTGAAGGAGGGCATGCACTTCGTGCCCCAAAAGTCCTTGAATCGGATGATGGGCACTCATAGCCGCGAAAGCTTCCAAGCTCTACGTGGAACCCCCCACCCGCAACTCCGCCCCAGCAGCGGCACAAAGCATCTCTCGCGCACACTGAGGCCAAGCCGAAAGCCAAGCCGGTGCCCATGGCTTGCCAATGCCTCGTTCCTCATGAAATTAGAGATCTTGCGATCCGGGGCTTTGGGTCTCCCTAAACCCGAAATCCTAATTCTAAACCCTAAACCCTAAACCCTGCTGTTCTGGACTTGCTTTTTAGGTTCTTCTTTACTTCCTGAACATAGGGTTGAGAGCACTCGATTGTAGGCTTGCACTCGGTCGCCCTTCGGGTTCGTGCAAGTTATGTGCGTACCAGCAAGGCATGCTAATCTGCAACACAACCCTGCTAACCCCTAAAACTCAAAAACGGGTTTAAGGTTTAGGGTTTAGCGTTTAGCGCTTAGGGTTAACCCCTAAAACTCAAAAACCGGGTGACCACGAGTTACAGCTGCCTGCGCATGAGCATCCTGCGTACCCCCGAAGTTACGTGCAGGCTCGCAAAGTGTTTTGAATGCCCACCTTTGATTTTGCACTTGCAGGTGACGGCGAATGTCAGTTCGGCAGTGCACAACTCTACTCCGACATGTCGCTGCCCTGAACCTCCAAACACACCCGGCTCGAACGTGAGGCACAGGCCCTTTGTCCAAAGCTGTAATGTCAGCCACTAGCAACCCTGTGCCAAGGAAGCCGCCTAATGCCAAAGCACTGACTGAACGGGCCTAAGCCCTAAGCCCTAA
>CAJNDS010002290.1:1365000-1404587 GCA_905221605.1 Symbiodinium natans
CCACCCTCAAAACCACCCTCAACCCTACATCCTAAACTTTAAGCCCAAAACCCTAAACCCTAAATCGCAGAAAACACGGTTCGGAGGACATCGTTCTCTCCTGGGCCACCGGGGCTAGGGCCTGAGCTTTAGGGCTTCAGGCTTCGGGTCCGAGTTTGCAACTTCCAAGACCTCATACTGCTATTTCCGTAAGAACCCCAAGATTTTTGTTTTTTTTTTTTTGGGGGGGGGTTCTTAAGCACATAGTAGCCTAAGCATCCGCCTAAACTTTAATCTAAACTTCGGTTGCTTTCAAGGTGCTCAGGGTGTGACGGAACGACCTGAGAAGTGACGCTCCAGGACCAGCAAGTCTGATCCTGCATAACTGGAATGCCAAGTACAGGGGCGCAAAACCCTAAACCCTTAAACCCTATAACCCTATAATGGGACAGACGGAGAAGTGGTGAGTGGTTCTGGTATGGGTTTCAGAGCGACTCCCGAACCGACCCCAAGGCGAAGGCCATTTGGGTTTAGGGTTTAGGGTTTAGGGTTTACGGTTTAGGGTTTGGGGTTTAGGGTTTAGGGTTGAGAGCCCAAAGTGCGCTTTCACGCCGATGCGACCGAAGCCCTCCTTCTCGACCGCCAAGCCCCAAAGTCGCCCCCGAGGTGCTCACGGACGGCGTGGTGCTCTGCAAGGATGAGCAGCGACCCCGGACTGGCATCAGAAAAAGGGCTTAGGGTTTCGGGTTTAGGGTTTAGGGTTTAGGGTTTAGGTTTAGGGTTTAGGGTTTAGGGTTTTGCGGTGTCTGAGTGAGCCGAGGGTTAGGTTTGGGGTCAACTCCCACAGAAGCCCCAACGAAAACCTGACTCGCCCTAACAGGAACACTTTTCACTTGAGAAAGCGCGTGTTCTGTCCGGCTGGATCTGAGCTCTCAAGGCCCTTCCGGCTCTCACCCGCCACCTTGAGGGTTTAGGGTTTAGGGTTTAGGGTTTAGGGTTTAGGGTTTAGGGTTTAGGGTTTAGGGTTTAGGGTTTAGGGTTTAGGGTTTAGGGTTTAGGGTTTAGGGTTTAGTCGAGTCCTCTGCTTTCCCGGGCCCCGTAGACACTTTAAACCAAAAAGGGCAACCTTTTTATTCCCAGGTTACAGTTGGGTCTAGAAGCTCTAAATTCGCTCAACGAGTCGGATTTAGGGTTTAGGTTTTCGGCCTAAGCACTACGGAGATATCGAGCACGTGTGCCTGTCAAGGCGGGGCGACTACTTTCGCTGGTCCTGGGCTCAAAATCGACGGCAGGTCCATAGTTGCTCAGTGTCAGTCCCATGGGCTCTCTTTCTGCAAGTAGGGCTACAAATACCTTAGTACAGGCTACAGTCTACTGCAACTTTGCTGTTAACTTTTATAAGAGCCGGACAGACTTCATGTATGCGGAGTGTGAGGAAGTGTCGGTGGCAGTGTTGAAAAAATCCTTCAACTAAGATCTTGCACCCAAAGATATTCAGCACCCCTCACGTAGAACCCTGCCTTTCCTGGGCGTTTGATCCTTGAGATATGGTTCGGACCTGCAACTATCGTGGTTGGGTTTAGCAAGCGTAGGACAGTATGGGACTGAGCCTAGAGGTTCAGGGTTTCGGGGGTGCCATGGGCAGATTCTCCGCAGCTCTGTGAGGTTGGCGCGGATCGTGCTCTACGACATGCTGGACGAAGATGTGCTCCAGGTGGCAATGTGCTTCAGGGGTTGATTCGAGAATAGAAAATATAGAGTTTTCGGTACCCCCTAATCCCTAATTATCAGATCCTTATGAAGCCATGGAACGTTAATTGTTTAGGGTCCCACAAGCCTACCCTAGGGTTGGGATAAGGTGCGCATGCTTAAGGTTGAGCAGCTCCCTTGTCATGCACTGGCCGATAGACTGCTTAACCATGCACTTCAGGGCATGGCCATGCATGGCCCACGCCACTACAGGGGTGACCAGTGGTGAAGCAGATATCTGGCCCAAGCTCAGGGTTCGGGACTTCCTGCTGTTGAGATTCTGGGCGACTGATGTGCCCAAACCCTCGAGACTCTAGCCCATTCGAAGAGAAGTGCTGTGTGCTTTCAGAACAGGGTGGAGGGAACCCTGTATCCTAAATCGGGGTCCTTGTTGGTTGTGATTTTACATTCTTGTCCTATCAAATTCCCAATAAGGGATAACAATGAAAATTTCTAATATAACCCCAACAATGAAGCAGAAATCCTACAACCTAAATCTACTATTTGCTTCAGAACCCCCCAAAAAATAAAGAACAACAATCCCTATATTGCGCTTATAATGAAGAATATGTTTCGTTTTTGGGAGGTTCTTATGCAAATAGTAGAAACCCGTAACCGTTGCCTGCAGTGCAGGAGCGCGCCAAGTCCCGTGGAAGCTCCCGGGGTGACAAGGACGCTGCAAGGAGGGTTCTCGGGGCGAAAAGGGATCTGTCGAGCCTGCACTAAAGCAGTTTAAGGAGTTCACCATGGAACCCGAAACCTCGCAAGCGCTAACCCTCAAGTCCCCGATGTATAATTCTTTCGTTTGTAACTTGTTCTGGTAGCCCTCCCCGTCCTCGTCCCAACCTCCCCCTGACAGTCCGATAAGCAAACAAAGTGTGAGGCACGAGGTGTTTCTGACAACAGCGGTGGGGGGGGGGGGGGGGGGGGGGGGGTGAAGTTCAAATTTGTCAATACAAGTCGGGTCAAGCTGAAGACCTGTGATGGTCACAGAGTCCCTGCCACGCCTGGCAATGAGATCAACCCAGATCTCTGTGCTTGCGCTCTGTTGCTCGGCGGCACCAACTCGATGTGGAGGAAGACTTCATCTAAGTCTTGGCCGCCATTTATTGTTAGTCTGTCTGCATGTAAACCTTTACATCCTAATATAACTTCGCCTGTAATTTCTGCTTTGGCAACGGACCTTATCATCAAATGTTCAATACTACAGGAAACCATGCATAACGCGAGTCAGCACCGTCGAAGCACCCCGCTTTTGTTACGCGTGTTCGACCACAAGTTGTTAAGAAGTACTGTAGGGTCTTGGGTTTAGGGTTTAGGGTTTAGGGCCGTTTAGGGTCCCTTGCAAAGTAAAGGGTAGTCCCAGGTGCCAGAGCCTTGGGGGTTTCTGGGTTGAGGTCTGCACGACAGTTGCTGGGGCCAAAAATGGACCGTGCCCTGGTCGGGCCAATTCCCAGCGCATGAAAGTTATGTTCTCCAACAACCTCCAGAATTCGCCGGGAGGAAAAAGCACTCTTCGGCGGGCTGTTGGGGAAGGGGCTAGAAATGTGCCCTAAACCCTAAACCCTAAACCTTAAACCCCAAACCCTACACCCTAAACCCTAAAGGGTCAGTTTTGTTTGGGGGATGGGCTCGCCGTCGGCAGGACCCTAAACCCTAAGTCGTACACCCGAAGCTTGGCTGGCTAGCTCCCTCTCCTCTCCCAGCTGTAGTTTCTGCATTACCCGCAAGAAAATCGGGGCCGGGGGGGGGGGGGGGGAGTCAGACTATCCCAGGAAACATGTCGCACGATTCCGGGGCACTTTTTTTAAATCTGCGCGTTCCTAGTCGGATGAACATTTCGGTGCAAGATCGCTTTTCTTCCTATGAAAGACTGTGTCGATGGGGGGGAGCATCCGAACTACGAAGCCTAAACCACAAACCCCAAACCCTAAACCCTCGGTCCTGAAGAGCGCAAGGATGGCGGACCCAATAACCAGACTTCGCAGCAGTCAAAGGCCACAGGGGTTAGCTTTGAACGTAATTTTCAGTGTTTCTGACCCCTTTATCCCTCTAGAATCCTTATACAGCCTTAAAATTTTCAATTCTTAGAGGGCCCTAAACCGACCCCAGGCCAGGGACAGGGATGGAAATTCACGGTTGAGGTTCAGGCCAGATGCAGGGTTGTGGGATTAGGGTTTCACGGGGGGTGTCGTTTCTGATTCAGGGTTGCTGGTTTAGAGGGCTTGTCTTGAATTTAGTCTTTCTGAGTGTTGTGGTTACATTGCTTTGTCTCTAGTTACGCCAGTTTGTTGATGAAACTGTGGCGACCGGCTGTGCACACCAGTCCCAAACCAGAAATGGAGAAATGACTGACAAGCCCGGCAAAACGTGGCCCAGAAACACAACACGAGATATGGGTTCAGAAGCCTTTTAATGCCCCAAACCTTGGAGCGCGAGATTGGCGCAGAAACTTTCAAGCCTCAAGAAGAGATGTTGGCCGCACCCTAGATGAGCTTCTGTTTTGTGTGAGGGTTTGCGCCTAGGGGGGGGGGGGAAGGGGTCCACACTCCCAGCCCTCTGCCTTTCTGCATGGAGATACACGCTAAGCCCTAAACCCTAACGCTGAATGGAGATGCTCGCGCAAACACCCAAAGGAGAAGTTGCCTGAAACCACAACCATACAGCGAAAAAGCTCCGAAAAGCCGCGGCCTTCCTTTGGCTTAGTGTTTCGATGAGAAACCCCACATATGCGGTCTGGTTTTACTTGTGGTGGTGGCTTAGAAAGGCCAATGATCCAATTGTGGCGCCAACGAACATCGTGAGGCCAGTGGCGGCAGCAAGCGGATGAGCTTTCTTCAAGCACTGCCGGGGTGCCAGGCTTTCTTCGCTGCTGTAAACCCTAACCCTAAACCCTAAACCCTAAACCTCAACATTCTCATGGTGCGACTCTTGGGGCTTCCGACTCAGGTTCGACTTCTGAATGCGCATCAAGGTTAGTATTCCATCTCTTTCTAGGGTTTAGGGTTAAGGGTTGAGGGTTTAGGGTTTAGGGTTTAGGAGCCTTTGTTACCCAAGAGTGTCACAAAGGACCACTAGACTCCGAGCACCAGGCAAAAGGCTCCACTCAGAGAGGCCCGATGCCTTTTCCAGAGCCAAAACTCCCCGACTCCAAGTTCCTCGCAAAGCAGGGCATGCAATGTGTCCAGAGTGAGCTGAGATGAACATAGGCTTTAGGGTTTAGGGTTTAGGGTTTAGGGTTTAGGGTTTAGGAAGTTTGCCGCAAAAGCCCTCGACGCTCCTCACAGCTTCGAGCAACCACCCGCGAAGCTCAAAACACCGAAGTCTTTGGGACCACTTCGACCTGAGCCCCTAAACTCTGCAAACCCTAAGGCCCGAAACCCTAAACCCTAAACCCTAAACCCTAAACCCTAAACCCTAAACCAGTGACCTTAAAGTCTAGACGGCAATAAGCTGAAGCCTCCATGCCATGCAAAGCCTCTGCCCCGCAGCGCTAGAGAAAGCCCGAAACACTAAAGAATAGTCTAGGGTTTAGGGTTTAGGGTTTAGGGTTTAGGGTTTAGGGTTTAGGGTTTAGGGTTTAGGGTTTAGGGTTTAGGGTTTAGGGTTTAGGGTTTAGGGTTAATAAAATAAAGAATAATAGTAGGAATTCAATAGGGATCATAGCAGCAGTAGTGCTATAGCGTAAGCATCATATAATAGGAGTAGTACTACAATTTCATGAATCAGAAGAAGATATTGTCATTTCATAACATCACACACTGCAAAGCCCCTATGTCACAGTATTATTCCGTATAGTAAGTTTTGTTTTGCTATATTCATAACATAATCATAAAATAATTCATGACATAATCATAAATACTCGCAAGATAATCCTACATAGTGACCATACAATCATAAAATAATCATCATGCAATCATAAAATAACGCTCTGGCGCCCTCTCAGGTCTGCAGCCTCGGCATCTTTGGGTTCTCAGCAGTCTGCTGCCCAGGTGTTGGAATTCTCGCTCTGAATCCCTAAATGCCCGGAATCCCTTGAGTCAGGGTGTAGGGTTTAGGGTTTGGGGTTTGGGGTTTGGGGTTTAGGAACCCACAACCGCAGGCGGCATTTAGCTCCCGGACATTTGGGCTCTGCATCTCTCCGAAAAGAAGACTCAATGCTGAAGCTCCTGCGGGGCCAGCAAAGGAAGCACAGAAGCTCCTGACACTCAAGCGTGCTGGTGGACTCCACAAGGGGCAAGTCAAGATGGCACTCGTCAACCAAACAGTGTAAGCATTCAAACACACATCGCTCTTGGCCGCATGGCCGAGTGTGGAGCAGCTGCTGTGGCTGGTGAAGAGGACCCCCCAGCGGCCGAATCAGAGCGAAAGGTACCGGACTGGAAGCAGGACACGGGTCACTTCTGGCTGTTGAGTGTCTTTTTGGGATTCCCCCTGCTCGTTGTCACGCTGGTTCGCCGGTGCACTGGCGAAACTCTGGCCTATCCCGATCTCAGCTGGAAATAGAAATAGAAATAGAATGTATGCGACGTCAACCTGTGCTTATGTAGATGCGGTTGGACGCTCAGCTGGAAACCCAAAAGCCCAAAGCCCAAACCCCTATGAACCCTCTTAACTTAGCTTCCCTAAATCCTACAATAGGCAACCTCGAACTCCCGGCCCTGCAAAAGGTATCCAGAGAGCTTTCAGGGTAAGGGCTTGGGGTAGTACTAACAATATCGAAGCCTCCCTCTGAGCCCTGAACCCTAGAAATCCCCCAGGAGAAGCGAGAGGCTCTATTGAGCTTTGTGCATCGGCTAATCGTTTGCTCGAAACCAATGGGGCTTCAGCACGGCTAGGAAAGAAATTGGCTGGGCCAATGAGAAGAAGGATCGGTGACAAGGCGGAAAAAGGTGGCATAGGTGAGCAAGTAACCCGGAAACGGCGACTCAGCAAGAACATAAATGGATAAACCTGAGTTGTAGGTGGATGATGTGGATATTGTGGATCAGAACTCATCTGCGCCAGGACAGCTGGCCGTGTACATGGGAGCGATGGGAGCGGTGGGAGCGGTGGGAGCGGTGGGGGCGGGGCTGGTGGCACACGAGCTCGGAGTGGAGCTGGTCGCGCACTTGGGATGAAGACAAGGACCACGACTACTCCGTGGTCTACGACGCCCGCACGTGCGAGACGCGTCTGGGAAGGAGCGTTGCACCAGCAACTCGGAAGCTGGTGGTGGCACTCGGAATGCCCAACACGGGCACCACGTCTTTGCACGAGGCATTCATGTCAGCGGGCTTGTACTCTGTACGCTGGGCCTTGGATGCCGGTTTGGACTCCAAGAAAGACAGGCAGCTGCGACTTTGGGGCAAGAATTCCGAACACCGACTGGTGGGAAGACTGATTGAACAAGCCGTGAGCGAGCGCAAAGAGCCCCTGGCATATCTTCCGTATGTGGATGCCTTGGCCGAGATGAGCGGCATGTTTTGGGAAGATGAGCACCAGACCACGGTCCAGGCATATTTCCCTCAAATGGTCCACTTAGAGGCGCTGGTTGAAGCCTACCCCCACGCGTACTTCATCTTGAATGTGATGGACCTGGCTGCTTGGGTCGAGTCTGTGAACGGCCACAACGACCTGCGCAAGCGTTTCGAGTGTGCGGATCTCCCTGGCTTGCCGGCCGGAGTCGGCACGAAGGATGAGGAGCTTACGGCTTGGGTGGCGGCGCATCACGAGCGCGTGCTGACCTTGCTTCCTCGTCGAAACGTCAAGCTGTTGCATTTCAACATCGACATCCATGGCTCGCAGGAGCTGAGCGACTTCCTCGGGTGTTCTGTCAAGTGGTCCAGATTCAATGAGACGAAGAAGCTAGTGAAGAAGCCTTGATAAAAGCTGTTGCAAACCTGGTCGCCTGGGGGGAGGGCGACTCCAACGTGTCGCGGCCGAGTGGCACGGTGGATTGTAACCTATTTCGCGTCGTCCCGACAGCAACTGCTCTGGCCGCGATGTGCGGCATTGCGACATACAAAATCAGGAGTCTCTCTCTCTCTCTCTCTCTCTCTCTCGCTCTCGCTCTCGCTCTCTTCCCTCTTCCTCTCTCACCTGTTCTACTTATTTTTCATTGTAATGCTTGTCGGTTTATCTGCTCTCTTTCTCTTCTCCTTTCTCTCTCTTCTTCTCTCTCTCCCTCCCTCTGGCTATCCTTCTTTGTAGCCTATGGTCCGCACCGGTTTTGTTCTCTGGGTCAGGATGTTGCAAATGTGGTGCCACCCTAAACATACTAGACTGGGTCAGAGACGGCACAGGAATGATCCACAGATCCCGAAATCTTGACAACTCGGATAGAGAAACTAAAGATACCGAAGGTTGCGTGCAGAAGACTACAGCAGAAGAAAGCCACGCCCTAAACATTCTTTAGTCCCAAACCCCACTGCGGGCGCGTCCCTGAAGCCCCAAAGCAGCAAAGCTTCAAGTCCTGCCCCTTCGGATCCTCGCACCCTAAATCCTAAACCCGAAGCCCTAACCGGAAACCCTAACCCTAAACCCTTTAGGGTTTAGGGCTTAGGGCTTCGGGTTTAGGGTTTAGGGTCTAGGGTCTAGGGTTTAGGACCCCAAACCGCTTTTTAAGGCTTACACCCAGGCCTTGAAGCATCTGATTCCGCCTGAGACATATCAACATGGCTGCCGCTTTTTTGCCAAGGACGGATAGCTTGAACGAGGCGCGCTGCTTCGGCCGTTATGGGCTCAGGGTTTCGGCTTAGGGTTTAGGGTTTAGGGCTGAGCGATCAGGCAGTTTCGGGGTTTAGGGCGCTCCCAGCCTCCCGGCCCCTGTCAGGCCAGGCTTCGTTTAAAAGCAGGGAGGGTTGCGAAGGCCAAAAGCACGAGCTGTCTGCGTTTTCATCTTCGAAATGGCGAGACATAATGACACAGCTCTCGGCATGAGCCAGTTACTCAGTCGGACCCGAAAGCACCCTGGAGCTGCAGATCCCCAAAACCCAAACCATGAGCCTTAAGATCCTAGGCCCCCAATCTTAAACCTTGAAGCACTAAGCTTGCTAAACACCCGCGACCTTTGGTAGTCTTGAACCCAGAAGCTCTAAGAGTCCAAAGCCAATGTTAAGTTTAGGCTTTGGTGGCCTCAGGGCTTTCGGATTTGAATGGCCAGCCTTCTAACTTGACAATGCCTTTTTCGGTTGCCCTACATGTCTAGCAGGGTCCCCAATGAAAAGAACAAGAATGGACCTTGGTGAGTTTAAGCAACAGATACATGTGTTGCGGGAGCGTGGGGGAGGGGCTCTTATGCAGCTCCAAAGCGGCTTGAGAGTCAACTTTTGAAAGAGGACTCAACGCAGACGATTTCTACGTCGCCGAAGTCGAAAGCTTCGGCTGAAAGCTCAGTCGGCGGAAGCCCTAAGAACCCCAACACCCTGATAAAGCCATCAAATTTAAATTTGCCGAGAGTTTAGGGTTTAGGGGTTGAGGGTTTAGGGTGAGATCCCCGTCTCTGACACTAGGAGTTCAGGCTGAGCTCGGTGCTCCACAAAAAAAAAGCACTGGTGACTCCAACAAGCCTCGCTTTCAGACCCCCCCCCTTTAGGCCCCAAACCCTCCTCGGAGAATGAGGCCGATGTCCTCTGGTTCTGGGTTAAGGATGGCTAAGGATTAGGGTTTAGGATTTAGGGTTTCGGGTTTAGGGTTTAGGGTTTAGGGTTTCGGGTTTAGGGTTTCCAGGTTTCCAGGTTTCCGGTTTCGTGCTCCAGGGTGCCATCATGGTGATGTCATGGTGATGTAGGGTCTATGGCTTAGGTTTGGGTTCGCAGGGCCGTTCACATCAAGGAGGCGCCACAAGAGCATGAACAGGCTGTGCGATACCCTACAAATAAGGCTGACAACTTCAGCTACTCCGTAAACACCTGAGTTGTCACTGCCTGACCGCCAGACCTCAAACCACCAATTGAACCCAAAACCCTGCACTCCCTAAACCCTAAACCTAACACCCTAACACCCTAACACCCTAACACCCTAAACCCTAAACCTTAAACCCTAAACCCAAACCGAGGGCCAGACCTCCACTTCCTTCATGTCGCTGATCCACGACCTCACTGGCAACAGCGCCAAGGCGATTCTTCAAAGGAGCTCGGAACTCCAAAACTGCGAATAAAGACCTAAGACGCGGGACTTTCGCGCTTCCTGCACCAGGTTTAGGGTTTAGGGTTTGGGGTTTGGGGTTTAGGGTTTAGGGTTTGGAGCGCGAGAATCGGTTTTCTGCTAAATCCAGGTGTCTTGGCCAGTTCGTTTTCCAGGAACCGATATGATGGGTAGACATTAAATGCAATTGTAATCTTCTCAAACGCGGCCGCTAGTAGGGCAAGTTATATACTTAGGCTTCTTGAGGTAGCAAGCAGGTGTTTTGTTCGAGAT
This sequence comes from Symbiodinium natans, assembly GCA_905221605.1. Taxonomy (NCBI): domain Eukaryota; class Dinophyceae; order Suessiales; family Symbiodiniaceae; genus Symbiodinium; species Symbiodinium natans. The sequence goes on from CAJNDS010002290.1 coordinate 1,375,129, forward strand.
CGAAAGGTGACAGGGTATACTTTGAGAGATCCCACTCAGACAGCTTAACCCCTTGACTCGCTTTTCCAAACAAGCACAGCAAAGGCACAAGCAGCTACCCTCCTCACTTACAAACTCTTTGCCAGCGCCGACTGAGATTCAGGGGCCCGCTCCTATGGCACTTCCTGCAGAACCAAAGCCCGTCGTGGAACTCAAAGATAGGGGGCCAAAGGCTTGCGCAGCACCCAAAATCGCTTTTGGAGCAGCCAAAAAACGCACCAAAGCCGAGCGCAAGCCCCATAAGCACCCCAACACACCCCAGACCTGAAACGCTTTGAGTCATGTGATATCGTAGTTCTCGACATCTTACGCTCCGAACCTGGCAGTTTCCGAAATTAGGGGTACCTTATTGGAGTCCTTATTCTAAGGGGATCCTATTATTTGGGGATCTACAATTGCGAGGCGCAGGCGGCGCAGAAGAGGAAGGCCGATGAAGCCCAGCAGCGCCCTGGCGCCGATGTGGGGGGGGTTTAGAGGGACCGCGGTCTTGAGGTTTTCGGGTGTAGGGTTTTTGGGGGGTTGTTTGGTGTAGGGTTTAAGGGTTTAGGGTTTGGGGTTTAGGGTTTCAGGGACCTCAGAGGGAGAGACTTGTATTGTTGATCCCTCAGGCCTGGAGGATTGGGTCAAAGGGGGGTGAGGGCTAAGAGCTTCTCGGGTTTTCAGGGCATGGATGCCTACGTGCCCACCGACCCAGGGCATGGCTTTCATGCACGGTGGGTACCGAGATGATGGGTGATGATGGCTTCAGTGCAAGCCGGCAGTGTGAGATGTAGGGTTCAGGGTTTATGGAATTTAGATTGTAAACGGCTTTGGGCTTAGGAGCCAAAAGCTTATGTGCCCGTACGCTCAACCTTAAACCGCCCCACTTGCATCCCTAGAGAAAAAAGCGGGTCGGAATAGATACGAATATTATCCCCTTAGGGGGTCCCTATATAAGTATACAATCTGCTATAACAACCCCTCAAAATCCTATTCTTTTTCTTGAGGCCCCCTAGAGATGGCTGTTTTCTGTTGGCCCCAGAAGTCCCCCCACAAAAGCCCGAAGAATGCGGAGACCCATCCAAAGCATCAGGAACAACCTTCCGACCTGAGGGCCTTTCAAGGCCTAAACCCTAAGCCCTAAACCCTAAACCCTAAATAGGAGTTTGGGGAGTGCAAGGCTCCCAGTCTCGACCCCGCACGTATCGCCAGGATCAAGGAAGCGGACCGGGCCAGGATCCAAGAAGCTCCCCTCTTGTGGATGTACCAGGGGTTTAGGGTTTAGGGGGGGTTTAGGGTTTGGGGTTTGGGGTTTAGGGTTAGGGTTTTACCCGAAGGATTGCTTTTGGAAGCTGAGGCATTGGTGTCGAGTGAGAAAGGGTCATGTCTGATTTGACCGCCTTACAACGCTGGAGTCCCTCGTTTAAATCTAACTTGTCCGCAGCCGCTTGCAAGCCATCCTAAAGTTCGAGCAGCCTAAACCCTCAACCCTACACCCAAAACCGAATGTGTGAGTCTAGGCTTGTTTCCGATGGATCGCAACCTAACTGCCTGTGTAGCCCGTGTAGGATGTGTCGTGTTTTGCGTACGGTGCTGTTGCGGGTCTTGGATAAGCTGCGAGCCTGAGGTGCTACACCAGACGTCCGCCAACCTGACAGTCTAAATGTGTCTGACACCTGCCAAACCGGGCATCCACACATCCCTTAAGGATTCCCCTAGACCCTCAAGCCTAAACCCTGCAAACAGCCAGAGCAATTCCCAGCTTTCCGCGCTTCGGGGAGAATCCCCAAAACAACGCCAACTGCCTAGGACTGGTCCATCCCGATTCCCGATCTTTACCTGGCAAGAATGCGGGTGCTCCACTATGCCACATTCATTGTACTTAGGGAGAGTCTTTGGAGAGTCGTTCGGGTGTCACTGGTCGTGGAGTGATGCTACAAGATTTGGGCTTCAGGTGTTGAGGTGCAGTGGCCTGTTTGTCTTTGGTGCTCCAGGACCTGTGCTGAAACCGAGAAGGAGGATGTCAGGTTTTTGGCTCTGACGTTGTCGTATCATTCGGGCACAGTGCGTGGCTGGTGGAGACTGCACATGCCCTCTACAGCCAATTGCAGAAGCTTGGTCCACGAAATCCTAGCCCTTGGGGTCCTGAAACCCGCAACTCTATCCCTACAAAAGTCCCGGAGCCACGTCAAATGGCTTTCCAACCTTAAACCCTAACCCTTGCTAGCCCCAGGTGGACCTGGGAGTGCGACTGCCTGGAGCTTGGGGTTTAAGGCTTCCCGTTTGAGGGCGGCTGCCCAGGATCTGAAGTGGACTGCGCCCAAAGTTCCAAGCCCAACCTCATAGGGCTTGAGGGTGTGGCGGCTTGGGCATCGGGCTTGAATGGCTCGAGAACCCAAATCTGAGGCTTCTTGCTACTCAACGGCCAAAAGCCCCAAGGTTCTAACTCCTCAACCCCACCAACCCCCTGCAACTCCGAGACCCCCAGCCCGAAAACCCAAAAATCAACGGCAGAATCCGAATCCTGTTCCCCCTAACACCCTAACCCTCGAAGCCCGAAAGACTCCGCAGGGCTGCGTCTGACCGCGTCTTTGGAAGTGCACAGGTCCAACGACGACAAGGAGGAGGACCTAAGGACGCCGCAGGGGTAATCTCTTCCCCCCCAGCATCAACTTCCCCCCCCTCCCCCCTCTGCCCCCAAAGAAATATAAAAGCAGTAGGGTCCGCCGAATACTTGGTATTAGCAGGGGGGTCTGTTTTGGTCAAACAGTTGCAGTATTGGGCTGGATTTTTGTAATCGCAAGGTCTGTCTGTCCAACGGCCATGGGGGGGAGGGGGGCGCCCTCCAACTCAAAAGTGCTACTCGAAAACAAGGTCATGCATTCAACACTAACCTCAGCACCGTTCAACCCTCCAACAACACGAAATCCCTGAACTCCCAATCCCTCCCCGCCCGCCACACACACGCTCTTTGTTCAATCCTATAAACTTCCGACACGGTGCGCAAGTTTTCTTTTCAGCCCAGTACATATAAACCCCTCGGAAAAACGAGCAACCGCAGGCACTTTTGACCCTAAACCCGAAACCCTCAACCCTAAACCCTAAACCCTAAACTGCCCTAAACCCTCAACCCTAAACCCTAAACCCTTTTGGCTTAGCCAGAGGAGTGGCGAGGCCCAGGCGCGGCGCGGCTCCACAGTCGGAGCGCTGCAGGGGCTTCCCAGCATCTCCCAGCCTTTGGGGCGGGGGGGGGGGGGGGTGGGTTTCGGGTTTAGGGTTTAGGGGTTTAGGGGTTTAGGGCTTCGGGTTCAGGGTTCAGGGTTCAGGGTTTAGGGTTTAGGGTTTAGGGTTTAGGGTTAGGGTTTAGGGTGGAGGGAGGGGGGCAAAGGGGTTGCAGGGTTTCTGGAGTATACATGAGGTTAGACTGGGTTTTTCGAGTTCAGAGGCGGGCGTTTCTAGGGCTCATGGGGGGCTTAGCAGGTTTTCTAGGGCAACGGCCCCCTAACTTCTTTGGTTTTGGGACAGCGTGTGGGGGGTTGTAGAATGTGGGGCACCCAGGGGGGGGCCCTGCAGGTTGAAGGTTGAAGAACAAGGCTTTTGTGAGGCCTCTTAGGGTTTTTGGGATCAGGAGCTACTCCAGGTGGGCGAACGTCGTCCCCCTTGCGGCGCAAAGCCTCAACAGCCCCAAACCCACATCGACGTTAACACAAGGTTTGTAGGAATGTGCATCTTGGCGGTACCTTTCCTTCCAAAAGCACCCGACCCGGCCAAAGCCCTTGGACCTCAACGCTCTAGACCAAGCCTAAAAACCCGAAACCTGTGACCTATTTCGGGTTGAAGGTTTAGGGTGCCCTCGACCCCTGACTCACAAACCTGATGCTTGAGCCCCCAACCCAGATTGGCGAAGTACAACCGCCGGGTCGATCGCCAGCGGCGTGCTCAGAGCGAAAGCAATATGATATCCAGATTCGGGTTATTCGCGCGAAGGGCTTAGGGGTTTTTTTCTCCTTTTGCGGCCAACAATCCCTGAAATCACCGGGGCCCCTTAGCGGCTGCAGCGCACTTCCTGAGACCAATGGTCCGCACACTGGAATAAGGGGGCTTGCCTGCCGACCTTCGGAACCGACACCCGAAAGCGTAAACCCATCTGGAAGCAGTAGTCATGGAGATCTAGCAGCAGTATATTTGGCTGCTAGGAGAGGCGATTGGGTTGTTTTTGTTAGAAGCCTAAATCCAATCCGAGAACCCAGATGCTGAACCCAAGTTTCCATTCCCTGGGGGTCGTGAACAACAAGCAAGCATAGGGATCCCAGAAGCTTACCAAGTCTGAGCGGCTGAAGGGCCTGGGTTCAGGGTCAAGGCCCAACATTTGCCCTTATGCCCTGGCACCTCGACACTCGAAGCTCAACCGGCCTTCAACGGGAAACTGCGGCCACCTCCAATTCTGCCCAGGACCGAGATGAGGGCGGAGAGGGAGGCACAGTGGGGCAGGGGGGCTTGCTCGGGGATATTTGGGGGCAAGGGCCAGGGGTTGCGGTCGGGCGATTCGCGGTTTCGGGTTGAGGGGAAGCTTGAAGAACCCGGTACTTTCGTGGACAAGCCTTTCAGGAGGCGCGAGTATTCCGGCTTCATGGACTAGTCTCGCATCTGATGGTAGCTTGTGAGGACGGAGGCTGAGTTAGGAAAGTCTGAGACCAATGATCCATGAGCAGGGTGGAGTTTGGGCTTTGCCTTCGCTTATTTTACCCATGTCTTGCTTTCCTTCTCATTGGTGCGAAGCAGGCCGGAACTCCTTCCAGGCCCCCCCCAAACAGGGCCCAAGTATACCGCAAACCCAAAAGCCCCTCACACTCTTTGCTGCTCGACTTTATGCTTCAGGAAAGGCCATTCGGTTGATTCTTCGCGTAGAGGCTACAACATGATCATCGCTGAAGATGATTCGAATCATTTCTTCGGCACATTGTCGTGTTCAATCGTCTTGTCTCTGTCGCTCATTCGTCTGGCTTATCTGTGGTTTTCCAGTCTCGTGATGTTTTGCATCTGCATGACAACTGGACAACACAAAGGACGTTCATGCAGGTTCATTCGCCTTTTTTCTGCAGCACTTTCTGTAAAACCCATTCAAACTCCAAGCCCAAAAAGAAATTGAAACCTGTGGCCGTGGCCTGCTTGAGCCCGTACTACCCAAAACCTCCTGGAGGACGCTTGCTGCTTGAGTGATAGCCGGTATTGGTAGGTTTGACGGCTGCGTTGAGGCAGAGATGCTGCAGACCCTGCACTTTCTGAGCGTCCCGGAGCGGCTTGGCAAGGTGTTTGGATGTTCAAAAACAGTGATGCCCAAATCCTGGGTTCAGCTGCAACGTTGATACCCAAACCAGAACTTCGGAGCAGACCCTCAGCCCACCAACCACCCCTGAATGTGGTGGGCGGGAAGGCTCTTGCTGCTCTGAGCCTCCAGGTTGGGAAAGTTGCAAGTCCTGCCTACATTTTGTGGGGCGTGTCGCGAATGACCGGGATCTTGTGCAGATCTCGAGCGTCAGATTCTGCGACTGGAAGAACGCCCTGGCCTACGACATTCTACGATCTCGAAGCTCGCCGTGGGGACATTCAGTACGACATCGCCCTAGACAGCGGGGCCAGTGAGGCGTTCTATACAGCCTGGCATGCGATGGAGTCCTCAAGTGGCAAGGGTTCAAGATCCCAAGTCCTAAGCCTCAAAGTTCCTAAACCCCTAGAGAAGCCCCTAACTGAGGCCCCAAAACCCACATGTTTGGGGTTTTAGCGGCCGAGGCTCGAACTCCAATCGCTGCGGAAGGAGCTGGCGTTGGCTGCCGAGGCGGGGAGTGTCGAAGCCCAGGGAGCGCACACTAAAGCTACAAACATACCTAGGGTTTAGGGTTTAGGGTTTAGGGTTTAGGGTTTAGGGTTTAGGGTTTAGATTTCTCTAAAGTATGGTCCCTTTTGGGTCCTTGTTTTTAGGGCGGCCCCTCTTATTCAGGGTACCCAAAAAAAGGACCCTAGTTTAGAGAACTGACCACATGAGCCTTCAGGGTGTGGTGTTATCCCGCAGCATCAAGTGCAAAAGGAAGCCCTTAATAGCACCATATAGCACCCCAAAGGCCCTGACAGGACCAGCAACCCACGGGTGGCTTAGGGTTTGGGGTTTAGGGTTTAGGGTTTGGATTAGATGGTTTAGGGATAGGTCGAAACAAATTTCCTGGTTAAGGTGCTCGTCTTAGAGTCTGGTTGTTTCAAGGGTTTCGAGGTTCGATCCCGTTCAGCTGACGAAAGCCATAAAAAGCCAGCATCGCCCGAAACAACCGAACTCCAGCCCCCTGCTTAATAGAAAAGCAACAAGGCAGCCCTTGGTATTCCCCACACACATCGGCCTGGGAACGTGGCCTAAATCAAAAAACAAAGAAGCCAAGGGGACGTGAATCCAAAGGTGCTACCATGAGCACCACCAACATCTTGTAGACGTTGTAGTTGTCCTACACCCGAACACTCGCGAGTTCTTGCAGGCCCGCGAACTGCGGGTTCTCCCAAAAAGCCCCAAGCCCTCAACCCAAGCCCCAAACCCCAAGCTTCACTCAACAGTCTCCAGTTGCCGCCAAACCCGACGGGCCTCCTGCTTGTGGGAGGCGAGACTAGAGGGTTGCGGGATCGCTCTGGGATTTGAGCATGGTGATTGGAGTTAGGGTATCGGGTTTAGGGTTTAGGGTTTAGGGGGTCCAGGATTTGAGCATGGTGATTGGAGTTTGGGTATAGGGTTTAGGGTTTAGGGTTTAGGGGGTCCAGGATTTGGGCAGTCTTGCGAATCGGTGTTCAGAGTCTAGAAGGTTTGCAATGAGGTTGAGGATCTACAGACTGGGCAGGCTAGGGGCTTCAACAGGTTCTTAAGGAAGTGGCGAAGTCAGCATGCGGTCCGCCGCAAGGCACGCGATATTGCGAGCGCAGCCAAGACCCAATAATTGAGTTTGCCTGGGTTTAGGGTTTAGGGTTTCGGGTTTAGGGTTTAGGGTTTAGGGTTGCTTGCCCTGCTTAGAGGCATCGTGGTCCGCAGGAGCTAGCTAATGTAATTGTGCATGCCACTCACACCACGTGAAGGAGGCAGAGTTACTTAAAATGCGCCATCTGCACCCCACCTGCACCAGCTTGCCTCACTTGCATGTCCGAATCATGTTTTCACTTTTGGGATGCTTCCGCTGGATGGTAAGGGAGGAGGGGGACTGAGATATTGCATTCAACTACCTAAGCCTATTTAAGCACTGGACTTTCAGCCCTAAACCAACCGCTGCTACTGATTTTGTGTCGAAGGCACGCCTCAGGTTGCTCAGCGGATTCTGGCAACTCGGCGCTAATTTGTGAGACCTGGATGACTTGGGGGCTCAACCCTAAAGCCAAGCCCCAACTCACACAAGCACATGCAGCTCTAACATCTGTGGGCTGCAGGTTGTGTTCCAGGTCGTGGTGGGGAGAGTCCGACTACAGACTAAATGAAGTCATTGGTCTGGGATGGTTGTGAAGAGTAGTTCTGTTACAATGGGGCCCTGGCCGCTGCTAGGTTCTGCACATGTCCGCAATCAAAAACCTGAAGCTTTGAAACACAGGACACCTGAAACCAGACACATTGGACGTTGCAGCTCTTTGCAGCAATGTGGCAATGTGGCCGCTGCAATGTGCATGCATGTCAGGGGTTTCTCTAAGCCCGAATCCTGCAACCTGAGAGAAAACCTCATCTGGGATCCTCCCTGCCGTGGTTCACGGGCCCAAGGTGTCCGTGACGTTGAAGGTATGGGAGTCCAGGGAGTCGAGGGTGTTCGGGGTTAGACATCAGACTTTGACTCGAAAAGCTCCCGAAACCCCGTACCCCAAACAGAAGCTCTCAAGTGGCTTCGCTCAACCCGGCCCCTCGTTTTGGGCACTTGTCGTCTTCTGGAGCTTCAGGTGGAAGCTGAAGGGCTCATGGGTTGAGGGAACGTCATTTGAGTACACCAAACTCTATGCACAGCAGGTTCTCTCTCATTTGTGATGTGTGTCGGTGTTTTTGGGGTTTAGGGCTTAGCGTGCACAGTTCAGGGCGCAGCTTAGGGTTTTAGAGGTTCGAGAATCGAAGCCGGCCCCCCCCCTCCCCCCGTGCCCTCAAATCTTACTGGCTTGACGGCCGGATGTTCCCCCTTATACTCAGAGGGATTGCAGTACCCCCTAGGAAATTCTCTGTGAAGGACTGCTAGTATAAGGATGAACATCCCAAGCTGAAACGGTTTTTTTTTACATAGGTTCCCTGGAAGCCTAGATTGTGTTTGATTTTCGATTTTGAAATTTGAAGCGCAAAGGTGCCGAAGAACACCCGCCGGCCTGTGCCCAGAAACGAGCAGGCAGGTTCACTCTTTGCATGGTCTGAATTCTGGTTTGGGAGTCTTGCCCCCGTTCCCAGGCCCAGGTCATTTGGAGTTGAGGTTTCGGGTTTGGGCAAAGCGGATGAAGACGCTGCATTTCAGTTCTTGCTTCAGGAGCAGATTCTGCCCGACAGTTGAAGAAAGTACTCGTTTGTTTTTTGGGGGGTCGGGGCAGGGGGCCAAGATGCTACGCAGGCCTGGCGCACGGGCTTCGAGTTTACTAACACGTTTGGTGGAAGGCAGTGGAAGGTAGCGACCTTCTATCTGAGCCTCATGTAGGGCTGGTTGGCATGGTTGGCAGGGTCCACCAACCCAGCCAGCCCTGAAACAGGACCCGAAAACTCCAAGTATGTGTCTTGACATCCTGAAGTTTGGGCGACCTGTACGAGATTCGAGACGCTCCCTGCGGTGGAGGAACGAGTCAGAACATTTCCCTACAGCCTTAACCCCAACGTATTCGATGCCGCCCGTATCTATCTATCTATCTATCTATCTATCTATAGAGAGAGAGCGAGAGACCAAAAAAATAAAAGTAAACATGACGCCCAAACCACAGGACGAGCAGGAGGCCCTCAAGAAGGCACTGGCAGCATTGCAAAAGCAGGGCCGCTGCCTCGGATACCTTGTTTTCCTCGGGCACAGGGGCTGAGGAGCTTACCCCTCAGGCTTGCGGGGTTTCAGGGGCGAGGGCAAAAAGAATTAGGGCTACTTCTCTAGGGTTTAGAGATTTCAGCTGTGGGGTTTCCAGGTGTTCGGCCTTCCAAGTGTTGGGAACAGACCCCCAAAGCAACTGGGCCATGCCGCATTGGTTTGCCTGTGTGGCTTGTGTTGTTTGACGAGCGCGTGGGAGGCGTGGCGATGTTGTTGCAAGAAGTCATTTCTCACACTTGAAGTTAAGTTAAGTTGCTTTGCATGTTCGGAGGGCTGGCGTGGACCCAGGGATTATTGACAACCGGACGCTCGTTTCAGAAACGTCAAACACACTTGGGTAATAATGTGCCAACACGGCATTGCTGGATATATCAGTGCTCTTAGCGCCGAGTAATTCACTGAAGGGCAACTGTGCTGCAAATGCCTGTTTTTTGTGGGCATTTTGAACTATGCACGGACTTTACCCGGCCCGCGCCCTCCTCTCCCCACCCCCTACCCCCAAGGAACAGCAGAAAAGCTGAGCGTTTGGGGACCCGAGTGCTCTAGAGACTAGGGCTGCAGAGATGGGAGACAATGTTTTTGACTGAAGGCCGATCTGCTGCAGACATGGCAGCGCACACAGAGGTGGGCCTTCAAGCAATCCAGAGCCCTTCGCCTCGCATCGGGTGCTTCGTTCGGCTCATAGCGCGTGTGTGCTTGGTCTTCCGGCTTTTGGGGTTTCTTGGTTTCGGGTTTCAGGATGTCTTTTGAGCGTCTTTTGCGTGTGCGGAGGTTGGGCATGGGGCATTGAGGACCACTGCGCGGGTTTTGATACGGCAGGCAGGTGGGTGTCATCATCGTTCGGATAGCGCAAACCCTTCATCCAGGCCCTCAGGACCCTCAGCCTTCTGTGGGCCAGCAAAGCGACCTCGACAAAGCATCACATGACACACTCCAACACCTAGGACGAGAAGACGAAGAAATCCCACGAACAGACCTACACGGCATTGTCGCATCACCGCAGCAGTAAGCCGCCCTAAACCCTAGAGATCTAAAGCTCTAGAAACAAAGCAAAATCCTAAACGAATGTTCGAACTGTCCTTGGATGGGGTTTCGATTGCAAGAGTCGGAGGTCCGGCGCATCGCGAAGGCACGCCCCTTGGTGGTTTGGGTGGTTGTTCACCTTGCCAGGTGTTTCCCGATAATTTGTTGAAGCACTTACGCTTTCTAACTGAGCAGGCAATGATAATTGGGAGGCTAAGGGGTTAGAGCTTTGGAGTTCAGGACATGAAGGTTTGGGATCTAGTTGGGTAGAACGGCTTTTGAAGTCATAGTGGTCGACCTTTCTTTGTAATGGAGTGCACCCAAGAGCAAGTTCCTAAGCAAAAGAAAGGTGGTTCCCGCAGTTTGCCATATTCGCCTGTGCTTGCAGCATGGGAGCACAAAGCGCGACTCGGCTAAGCGTACGACAAGGTCTGGTTTTGCCTGCACCCCAAACCCTACGCGGGCTTCCATGCTCGGCCACCATGAACCTTCCACTTCAAACACAAGTAGGAGATCGTCCACCTCTCTGCCGAGAACGCGCCGGAGTCTTACAACAGCTATACCATTCGTTGGCGTGCAGGCCGTGTTCTCTTCAGAAAGTCTCTTCACGGACTTTTTGGGGGGACCAGAGAGTGGCACAAGGGGTCGGGCTCATGCCTCTTCCCCTTGACCCCGCAAAACACCCAAGTCAGAAAAACCCTAAACGCCAAGACCCTGAAAGCGCGACGCCTGAACCTTCAAACGCCTTAGAGAGCTTCATGGGGCCAAATCCGCAGCCCAAGTTCCAGAGCCCACGCCGCCCCGCCCCTAAACCCTAGACCCTAGACCCTAAACCCTAGACCCTAGACCCTAAACCCTGAACCCATTTTCGCGCGAAGCACTCCTGAGTCCCATCAGTTCCACACCTTCAGCGCTCCAGTCCCCATTCAAACCATCCAAATGCCCCCAAAAGGCTCCAGCATTCGGGGGTTCAGGTTTAGGGTTTATACGTTTAGGGTTTATAGGTTTAGGGTTCAGGGTTCAGGGTTTAGGGTTTAGGGTTTATGCAATCGGTCATGACTGTCACGAAGCGAGACACTTGACGACTAAACGGATTCCAATTCAGAATTAACTGGGTTTGGGGCTTAGGGGTGTTTGGGTGAGGTCCTCCTGCTACCACATGGCCGGCTACGAGGACCAGGCCTGGCCTGACCTGTACTTTCGTCTCTGTCTTTTTTCCCTCACCGGCGGTTTAGGGGGTCTAGAGGGTCGCTAGAAGGGTTTGGGGCCGGGGGGGGGTGGGGGGGAGGTGAACTCTTACCACTCCCCATGCCCTTCAGGGTTGAGGAGCTGCTGGTCCACAGTATTGTTGATCATTGTTACAGTTGCTGTTTTGTTCTTTGTAAGCCTCTTGCGGAGATATGCCCGACTTGTTTGAGGGCACAAGGTTGGGATGACTTCGAAATTTCGGTGGCTTAGTGCTGAGAACTTACCACGCCCTGGTCTTCTTTGGAGGTACCCGAAATTCTCTTTGAGTCCTCTCAATGTACTTCCTGTTGCAGGTGCAGAAGGACAGGGTCGCGGCGGCACTGCGATTACTGGAGTGGGGGCCTTCCGACCGACGGCTTTCAAGTTGACATGGTAGGTTTTGGGAGTTCGAATTTAGGGATTTAGGGATGTGGGGTTTGGGGCAAGGGGTCTCCGTGGCTTCACAAGGCTTGTTGGTTGTAGCATTCTTGGGCATCAGTCCGACCGAAGTTGTCCATTCATCCATGGTGAAGCGGCTGTAAGTGAAATCCATGCACGCCCATGTTCCTTGTACATCTTGAGGATGCAGGAGACAGCTAGAGACCAACACGCATTCTTAACGTTATCATCCCCAAATCCATTTGACCTGAATGCGCGGCTGCATGCAGCTTCGAGTTGATGAGCCTGCAGTTTAGCTTGGTGCAGAGATTAGGGGGGCTAGGGTTGGGGGGTTTAGCTTTTCAGGGCAAAAGAGTGGCCTTCTAGGGCTTGGAGGGTTGCAGGGTTCATGGTAGAATGGTTTAGGGGGTTTATAGTTAAACGGTTTAGCATTCTGGTGCCTAAACTAAACTGTAGGTTCAGCCTCCGAGAGGCAACGGCATCTAGGTTCGTTCGTGAACAGGCTTTCGCCAGGCATCGCAGTGCATCACAAGCCTGCACGGAAGATACGCTGCCTGCGCAATTTTAAGCCCTCGACCAGGCACGAGCTTTTCCACGCTGTTGGGCGCATGGACGGCGTCGTTGAAGGTCGTGAGGGCACGGGGATCGACTAAGCACCAGGCTTCCATTCAAGCTTCCCTGGTCCCACCCAACCCCTATACCTCCTTCGCAAACTCGTTTGGGGGGGTGTGGGGCGTGAGGGGGTTGCAGTAGAGTAAGCTGCAGCTCAGGACCTTTGAAGCCTACCCTCACCAAATAATCCGTACGACCTGACTTCAGGCTTAGGGCTTCCGTTTAAGGGCTTGAAGGCCTGGGTTTGCAGAGTCAGGTGTGGCGGTTGAGCTCTTGGAGTGGGGCCTCAGGCCTCAGGCATATCTAGGCCCCCCTGCAACCGTGCTTGCAGCCACAACCACTGGAGGTGCTGCTGCTGCGGAGGCAAGCCGAGCACTCCGATTGCGCACGTTTATTGCTGACACGGCTCTAGCGTGCTAGTCTTTCTAAAGCATGAAAGGTGCATTCCCCATTCTATCGCCTTACTAAGACACGAACTAAACCCTAGTCCCTGGGCCACGTCAGAGGTTGTTGAAGGTGTAGGTTGCTGGGTCCACCTGGACCTCGAGGTTTTGACTGCTGAGAGATCGGTGGGGGAGAGGGGGAGCGTGCGGGAGGGATCCGAGGAATTGTACAGTGCAGGGTGCATGGGGCTTAAGTGTAAGTAGTCCTAGTCTAGTCTCACAGTCGCGCCAGACTTGTTGAATTAACCCAAAGCCCCAGCCCCAACAAGCCAACGTCTTTGGCACAGGCACCTCTTCAACTGCCAGGGAACGCGAAGGCCCAGCTTCGTTGCCGCAACAATCGGTGCAGGGTCCCGGGGTTGGAGCTTGAAGGTCTTCTTTGCGGCCTTGGTGAAGTTTCAAATCAAAGTTCAGGCTTGCTAGTTTCGGGTTTTTTTGGATTTAGCGTAGGAGATACTTGTGGTTTTTTGGGGTCTAGGGCTTGGGCTCTCAAGGTTGGTGGCGAGGGGCATGAGAAGTGTGAGGTTTTTCGGGGGGGATTGGCACTTGACGGGCTTTACATCTGTCGGGCAGCTGGAAAAACGAAGTGTGAGGTTAAACCCTAAACCCTAAACCCTAAACCCTAAACCCTAAACCCTTGGTGAGTTGGGGGTCCAGCTTGCCTCTTTCCGAAGCGACTCAGGATCTGCGATCCACCCCGCACGGGATTCCAAGCAAGTTTCACCTCTCTTTGTTAATTTCCAACACATTAAACCTCACTTCGTGAATTTGTACCAGGTCCGGATAACCCTAAACCCTAAACCCTAAACCCTAAACCCTAAACCTTGATGATCCTTCTGAGACTCTCTGTATGCCTTGGAGGACAGCTCCCTGAAAACGACCGCGCCGCTGCTGCTGACGAAGCAGACGGCCAAGCGGCTCATCCACCAGGACAGACGTCTCGCATCGTCTCACACCAATTCCGAAGAACCTATACGTATAAGTCCGTAGAAATAAGCTTTCTGGGGTTTAGCATGGGTTTTTGATAGTGGCCTTTGCGCAGATAGGCTGACCTTGGAGCCGGCGCTTCCGTGGATGCTAGTCGAGAACCTAGTGTTGAAGTTGCTTGTTTTTCGAACCTAGCGAGACCCCCCCCACCCCTCGACTTTAACACGGAGTTTCCACTCCTTGATTACGCTAGGAGTCGGTGAGGCCCACGAAAGTAAAAGTGAGCATGCTTCTGGAGCTTGCCTCCTGAGGACAACCTGACACTGCCTTCCACCCTCAACCCAAAACAGGCGAGTCCTCACTGCAAGCATTACAACGGCACTCCAAGCAAGTCGTGAACCCTTCCCTTCCCCTCACTAAAAAAGAGTTGTCTCAAGAAGAGTGAAGACTTTCAAGGTCCATATCCATGAGCTTAACCATCTCGAACCCAACCTGAGCTCTGAGCCATAGACACAATGTCCCTATCCCAAAACATGCAAAGCCGCGCAGCCGCGCTCGAAGCTCGCAAACCCTGATTCCAGAACCCTTGGTGCGCGAGAGTTTTGGGAGGCCGCGCGCGAGGAGGCCGAGGCGCAAGCGGCGGCACAGCCGCCGACTGTGGAGGCCCAGCCCACAAAGGGGTTCAGATAGTTTAGGGTCTTCACGTCTTGTCAGGAAAAAATGTACTGATCCAATGTTTGCGGCTTTGGTTCAGGCTTGATAGGGCCGGGCTGTCTAGAACAGCCACAACAACAACAGCAGCGGCTGCGGTATGGGCAATGGCAATGAGAGGCGGGGGCGGCGGCGGCAGCAGCAGCAGCAGCAGCAACATTATCTACATCAACAAATCATCAACATTCGCCAACAGTATGAACAGTACTAGTGGCAATCACAATCAAAGTATCATACCACAAATAACTATCTACACTGTCATTCTCAGCACCATCGCAGTCACCATCAGCATCGCCATCACCACCAGCATCATCATCCTCGTCATCATCGCCATGAGAAGCATTAGCATCATCATCAGAGTAGCCAGTACAACAGTACAGTCATATGAGCGCCTGCCAACATTCTGTTTGTCTAAGCCATTACTGCGGAGGACACGAGTTGTTGCGAACATCAGTAAACCATGGAAAGCGATATGGGCTCCACCTAAAGCGATAACATTAGTTTGCACATTCAGACACATGGGTCCCGCAGTCCCAGAGAAAAGCAAAGCGATCTGGGCCCCACGTAAAGCGATAACATGCCGTGCAAAGTGATTTTGTCCGTCGCTCATATCAACATTGCAGTAGCCCATGCGATCATAACATAAACCGCAGAAATTTGGGTGGAAGAGTGTCATGCAATAGCTTCTGGCACACTTTGCTTTGTGTCTTTTGTCTTGGGCGTGCAATAATTAAGTTCGCTTGGATCAACAACTGCTGTAGGCAACGAATATGGCTGGCCAGAATAAGATGCGAATCGAGGCTTCATGAGCACCTTTCAATATGCTTGCATGCCTGATTCTCTGGTCTCTGTCCGGATCCAGAGACCAGAGGCCCTATCGCTATGGACCCTAAGCCGTAAGTTTCGGCGCCCCGTGTCGGAAAGCACAAGCCTTAAGCCCCCGTTTCGCAGGGCGAGGAATTTGTACCATACTGCCGTCGCCCCGAAGCATCCTCTTTTTTGGAATCTTTTTGGGCCTGAGTTAGTGAAAGGGTATGTTAGGGAAAAGGGTGTGCAGGGTTCTTGACTTTTCTGGAAGGTGAAAGGAAGCTTGCAGCTTGAAATGAAGTCTCCTGTGACAGCAGAAGTCATCCCCACAACAGGACCGTAGAAATTCAAGTAGAATTTCTTCGGGGCTATCTTGGCGCGTTAATATTCATGCCCTAAACCCTAAACCCTAAACCCTAAACCCTAAACCCTAAACCCTAAACCCTAAACCCTAAACCCTAAACCCTAAACCCTAAACCCTAAACCCTAAACCCTAAACCCTAAACCCGAACAAGCACTCTCCAAGACCAGGCCGTTCGCCTAGAGCCCCGGCGGAAGGCGCTGCCCGCGCAGCACTGGGTGTTTCGGACTTGCGCTGTGCTCTGCTGTGCCTCCGCCCCACCCCCACATTCATCAGGGTTTGGGGTTTAGGGTTTAGGGTTTAGGGTTTAGGGTTTAGGGTTTAGGGTTTAGGGTAGATGGTGGACACCAGGTTAGGGTAGATGGTGGACACCAGGCGCGCGTCAAGGAGGCGCTCAACCAGTCGATGTCTGACCTTTCCGCACCCTGACTGTTGACGATATGGGTTTTTCGAAAGTAGGGGGTACCTTATTGGGGTCCTTATTATAAGGGAATCCCACTATTTGGGGCTGTATATTAGGGATCCCCCATTTTCGTAAACCCCCATATTGGTTTTGCATTTTACAGTCCGGGTTTTAGGGTCACAGACTCCTTTTGAGGAACTGGGATTGATTTTGAAGGCCTCATGGGGTTCAATTCCAGCTTCACTACAGTCACTATAGGGGTCGAAATAATCTCTTGTCTTCCCTTAGGGTCCCTATATGGTTATACTATAATCATACCACCCCAAAACCCTATTCTAATGTTTTATGAGGCCCCTTTTTTATGGTTCAGGACTCTACGACTCCTTCTGGTTGTTTCCAGGGACTCGGCTCTGGCGCCGACCCGTAGTCTGGCCCTTTAGGGTTTAGGGTTTAGGGTTTAGGGTTCAGGGTTTAGGGTTTAGGGGTTTAAGGGTTTAAGGGTTTAAGGGTTTAAGGGTTTAAGGGTTTAAGGGTTTAAGGGTTTAGTGTTTAGGCATTAGGGTTTTGGGTTTAGGGTTTAGGATTAGGGTTTAGGGGAAAGCATCAAACGTTAGTCCTATCACCCTATGAGTTTAGGGTTTAGGAGGTTGGGAGTTTAGGGTTTTGAGTTAGATGATATGGGCCGCAAGGCCATGGGGCATAGCCGTATAGGCCGAAAGCATGCCCCCGAAGTCCTCAAAGGCCCTAAACCAACCCTAAAACCCCAAACCCTAAAGCCCAAGCCCTAAGCACTGAACCCTAAACCCCAAGCCCTAAATCCGACCCTAAATCCTAAACCCTAAACCTTAAACCCCTTGATCGCAGCATCTTTGAGCAAGGACAAGGACTCGGATGACAGCCCCGCGCTGAGTTTTTGACATGGTTGGGCTTTGGTATGCGAGGATCGGGGTCGAGTCTGGGTTCAGAGGTGCTGATTTTAGGTGCTGAGCTCGGTTGTCTAGGAGGGCTGGGCTCATTGGTTTGTTTTTTGGCTTCTGAGGTCGTCCCCATGGGTCGAAGGGTTCAGGGGTTGTAGTCTGGGGCCCCAGACCCACACCGCGAACCCCAAGCTCCCAGCCGGAGGGCCTGAGGGCTGATCGAAGCTTTAATGGAAGCAGACATGGCACTGGTTGCCGAAGCCCAAGCCCTTAAGCCAGATGAGCGGCCTGAGCCTCACATCCACCCCTAAACCCTAAGCCCTAACCCTGAACCCTAAACCTTAAACCCTACACTGGATTTAGGACTTGGGGTTTAGGAATCAGGGTTCACCTGCAAAACCTTTCGGGAAACAAAAAAAAAGTCAAGGCGCTCGTTCGGACCTGGCAGACACCGGCCCGGGATCCCTGAACTGGCTTGGCGTTGCCGGGGGCGTTAGGGTTTAGGGGTTTAGGGTTTAGGGTTTAGGATTTAGGGCTTAGGGTTTAGGGTTTAGGGTTTAGGGTTCAAGGGGGAGAGGGCCCCAACTGCTTAAACACAAGTCCTGAACGGGCTCCCAAGGATTTCCTCACATCTCGAAGCATGACTCTTTCTCTTAGCACACCCCCCCCCTCACCCCGGATTAAAAGACCCTTCAGCCTGCCCAGTTACCACTTGATTGTCACATGTTACTTTTCGGAGCCCTGACTAAGGCTAACGCACACGTTGGAGACTTTGTTGTGTTCCGTTTTTCTTGGGCTTCTTCGCTATGACATCCTCGCGCCTGCGCACCTGCCCTGCTCTTCTGTCCACTGCACATCCAGCTTTAGCCAAAGTCCAAGCGCGTTCATCAGTATTGAATACTCATAGTGACTATTGTGCTGATTGAGCACCGGGGTACCCGTGACCGTGCGCCGTTCTTTGTATCATCGCAACTTCCGCCGGTGCTAGCCTGCGACACTTTCGCCTCATCCTTCACTTATGTTGTTTTTGGAAGTTTTGGCAAGGAGGTAAAAGGGCCACCGTCCCAAGTTTAAACACGTGCGAGTCCTCAACCCTTAGCCACAAAGCGCATCCTCTCTGAACCCTACCATCCGATGAAATGGGCAGCGCCCGAGATGTTCTACCCCGCCCCCCCTGCTATATTAAGCCACCCCTTCCTCCGCTGATAGAACATTCCAGTGTTTGATCTTTGGTAGCAAGATCCTGACCCCGTCCGGTATTGTCCCGCTGAACCCTAGCTCGGGATGCCAAAAGCATGTATCATTGTGTTATGGGTGGCCTAAGAATTGCAGAAGGGATGTTTCAAAGACCTACCTGAGAAAAATGGGGTTTGGGGTTCTCAATTACAAGCCCTCAGCTGCGGATCCCTGACGCCTCGTATTGTACGCGCTTGAACACCTCCTTAAACCCTAAACCCTAACCCTAAACCTTTGGAGTCCTTCAAACACAAAGCCGGAACCCTCCAGATGATTCTGAGGCCAGGCGGGAAGGCGCCGGAGTTTTTGGATGCGGACTTCGGTTCGAGAGGGGCTTCGGGGTTCTGTATCTGGGGCCCTCCGGCAGACTTCGGGAGCATTCCCTCTCAACCCCTGGCGGCTGTAGGATGCTTGGCTAGAGTTTGGGGCTCCGCTGCTTTGAAAAATCAAGGCTTTCAAAGATCTTAACAAAACCCCTCAGCCTAAAGCCCTTTTACACCCTCAAACCCCTAAATCTTCCATTGTTGGTTCTCCAACTTTTTAGGCTTCAGGGTTTAGGTTTGAGGGTTTGATGTTTGTTTGGACAAGCACTGGAAGTTGAAGTGAGTACTTTGGCACCTTTCGTCTGGACACGTTCAGCGTTTGTACGAAGAGATGTACCTTAGCACCGCAACTGCAAGCAAATCAGCTTCTGAGTTCTACGGCCCAAGACCGATCTAACCTGACACCGCAACTGCCCTAAACCCTAAACAACCCCTAAACCCTAAACCCTAAACCTGAACCCCTGAATCCTTCCGGGAAAAAAAAGCCCCGAGTCCTTGTATCCCTTCCCAGAACCCCTGTAAAACATCATGTTTGCCCCCCCAAACCCTACTTCGCCAACTATGAAAACTAAACCCTAAACCCTACACCCTTAACCCTAAACCCTGAACCCCGAGAGTCCCCCCGACACCAGGGCTCGCCGGCGCTGGAGCGACCAGAGGTTGCGCCTCGGCAACAGCAACCGACTCCCAAAACTGCCCAAAACCATGGCGTACCTTTTTTGGGGCTAGAGACTAGTATTCCCTTATGGATCCCTTATATTGTGATACTATAGCAATACCCCCGCCCCTCCCAAAACCCTATGCTAATTTCTTGAGGCCCCCTTTTTTGCTGCCTGACAAACCTCGGGCTCCTTGCGCCCCATGCAGAGCCTGAACTCTGAAGCCGACATCCCTTGCACCCTCTCAGGAATTCGATGCTGCAACGCGCGGGCTCCCAGAAATCCGAGGTCCAAGTCGTCTGGGTCGAGGCTTTAGACTTCAGGGGCCCTTCAAGGGTTTTTCTTCTAGGGGTCCGCCCCCTGCCCCTCTCCACCCCCACGATTTTTGTGCACCCTCTGCAAACGGGGGGCTGGGGGCTGGGGGGCGGGTGGTAGGGCGGGGAGGGTCGAGGGTGGAGGGGTTCAAGCTTCAAGCTTGAGGGTCTAAGCTTTCCAGGCCTTCTTAAACCCTAAACCCTAAACCCTAAACCCCTTATGCAAAACTCTGTTTTCAGCTCCCTGGTCCCCAGCCGGAATTTCCGGGACACGAGCTTCGCACAATTGCGTCTAACCATTTTCAATAGGGGCATCCCGAAAAATTGCATGGACATTCGCTTAAAGGCAGGAAACGATACTGATACGGGTGCAACATAAACCCAGCAGACCTAGCACCCTCTAAAGCTTGTTTTCGTTTTCAGGGTTTGTTGGGTTGCGGGAATTTAGTTTCCATGAAGCCTGTTTTAGCTCTGGTTTCCTGCAACGAACCACTGGAGACTACAGATAATGCAAGCCTTGTGCGCTGCCCTGAACCCCCCGAAGCCTACGGCCTACGCGCACAGACAGCTCCAAGCCGCGACAGGTGACTATTCACCCATTTCGAACACGCCGCGCGTGACACTCCGCCACGTTTGCTCGAAAAAGCAAGGAGGTCCTTGGGTTGGGCTTTGAAGTGTGGGGCGTTTGCGTTGTCGGCTTGTGGGTTTGGGGTTCAGAGACTTGGGGGTTGAGGGCTAGGGGGTGTTGGGGTTTGGGATCTGCGGGCATAGTGGCTGAAGGTTTCGCATTTGCAGTGGGGTTTTTCGGGTTTTCGGGCTGAGGCTTGGGTTCCAATAAGGGCGCGTTTTGGATGCTCAGTGTTCTCGTTATCCTTCAAAGCCGAAGCCCTCCCAAGCCCTCCTAAATCCTCCGAGGCCCTGAACCCCAACCCTTAACCCTTATCCCTCAAACCCTAAACCCTTAACCCTTGTCCCTCAAACCCTAAACCCTTAACCCTTGTCCCTTAAACCCTAACCCTAAGCCCTTTTACCAAAAAAAACAGCCGCGGCGAGTCGCCAGGTCTGCGTCGCGGACACCGCAGCAATCCGAGGCTGCCTTCATGAGGAGCCGAGGAGGCCACCTGAACGGCTTCGTTTAGGAGGGGCCTCAGTTTTTGGCTGTGCAAAAGCCAGGAACAAGCTAAAGTCAGTAGTCTAACCCTCTAAACCCTGAAGAAAGGTTTTGCAGTCTGAAGGCGCTAGGGTGTGTGCGTGGGCGACAGAGTTGCTTCTAATCTAGACAAACCCCGAGGTCCTCACCCTCAACACTCTTCGGGGACATCCCCACCTTCACAAACTGCGATCATGCAGAGGGTTCAGGAATCCGGGGCGAGCTTTCCCGTTACCCCAACGTTGAGCTCGAAGGCTTTCACCTGCAAGACACGACACCTGCCAGGGCTAACCGGAGTCCTCGAGTCAGAACACATAGACGAGGAGGCCCTGACTTCGGGGGTCAAGCGGCTGCGGTTTTGGGTTTGTTGGGCTCCTTGAGATGGAACTATTTCTTGTGCGAGTTCAGGTGTTCCTGCCTGCGCCCAAGAGCCCAGAGTGAGAAGTGGCCGATGTCTCTGGAAGCCTTGTATCCTGCCATTCCCCCCCCCCCCCGCATCCCTCCTCTCCCCCCTCCCCCTCCTTAAGCAAGCACTTCACGGACTGCGCGCAGTTCTGCCCCGACGTCATCGACTGGCACCCGAGCGCTCTGACCTCAGGGTTACTCACCAGGGCAGAGCAGCATAGAGCAGCTACATCCTAAACCACAAGCTTGGGCTCATTTGAGCTGATGATGGCAGACTTGCCGGTCATCTGCGAGAAGTGCGCTCAGTTCAGGGCTGGCATGCTGCGGGTTGGGGATGCTTCGGGGGAGATTGACCGAGTTTTGGGGCTTCAGTGCTTTAGGCAGGCACATGAGGCCTGCCAGTAGTCGGCCTTACGACGAGAATGCATCTCTAAACCCCGAAAAACCCTCCGCTTTTTTCTCACCCCACGCGAGAACCACAGCTCGAACCGAAAGCGCTGAAGGTCTGGAGTTTCGGGCCCTCGGAGTTTGGCCCAGTCAGGCTCTGGGCCCCATTGCCCCTCTACCCGACATTGTACTACAGGGGTCGGAGTAATTACGAATGGTATTCCCTCATGGTCCCTGTACAATTTTACTATAGTAGTTAGCTCCCAAACCCAATTCTAATCATTAAGGCCCCTACAGTACACCCTCAACCCATGAGGTCAAGAGCTTGCTGGACTCTGTGTCGAGACGCGGCGCTCGCGTCCGAAACACGCAGGGAGCCTGGATTCTCAATTCGCCTGACGCACTCTTCGCAGGTTGGAGTTCGGAGAGTTCGGAGAGTTCGGAGTTGGGGGTTTGGGACCGAGGGCATTTAAGCGTATAAGCTCTATTTATTGCACCCAAAGGGACTTGATTCTCACTCCTCGCCACCTCGAACGCTTGAGGCTTGAGGGTCCGGCGGCTCAGCCTCGGGGTCCCTCGATATTCGCGCTTGAACCTGCAAAATGCATACGCACCTGCGTGTAGTTGAGGTGTTGGAACCGATGGCTGATACATTCCACTCAAATGAGTTTTCAATTGCAACATTTGCTCCATTTCCCTGCCGGAAAGCAGCAAAAATCATTTTGGCGACTCACGTGGATGGTTACGGATCCAGGTTTTTGCAGGCAGTTTTGGCTCCATGAAACCAGCCCTAGTAGAGCGGGATCCTGCTCTGCTGGCGATGGCGTAGTGGTCTTGGAAACTATTTGTGCGCGCGTTGGAACCTGATATCCAATCATCTTGAGTCCAATTTGGGCACCCCAACACCATGACAAGGCTTGGGAATAGTCGAGCCAATGCCACAAGGAGCTCAGCAAGGTGTTCTCTCAGTCTCTTGTGCAACAACGCCGGCAACAATTGTGAAGACCAGAGGTCAGGGTGCAGGGTGCAGCATGCTGCTCGAGAACTTCAGCTCAAACAGTCATGATGCCATAGACATAGACATACAGCAAACCGAAAAAAGACCTCAGCGACTCAGTCCGTGCCATCCTGAACGACGCCCAACACCTTCCAAGTTGGGCTTCATTTTGATAGCTACTAGTTGCTTAAGACTCCGAAAAGATGTTCTTCCTTCTTAAGGGCAACATGGGGAATATTTTTATTTTGGGGTTCTCAAGCAAATAGTAGCAAGGATCCCATGGTGTTCGTACTGCTTTCAAGGCCTGGCAGTCTGGGGACATGTCAGATCGCCGGCACCTTATGAGCCAAAATCTCCACTTCTTGTAAGCTACTGTGACCGCCCAGGGCACGGCCGATACGCAATGAGGCACTGAAGAGGCCCAGCGATCAGCCGGTTTGTAGAGAGTGCAGCTCGATTGGGGAGTTGAGGCTTCAGTACTTCAGGGATCAGGAAGGGCGTATGGTTCCGAGGTTTTATGTTTATTTAGTGCTGTCGGGTTTGCATGCGGCCTTCACCGAAGTTCGCCAGGTTGTTTTCGGGTCCCAGTGGGCTTCTGCAATTGCCACTTCAGAATCCAATTCAACTAGGCCCGATCACTCCTTGAGGTTGTAGTTGGCGTGTGCTTTTTCTTTGTGTGGAGTGGAACATCTTGGAATCGCGATCGCCTTGGCCAACCCCTAAGCAACCTCGACTCGAACCGTTGCAGCAAGGGCAACGAGCGCACAGGGCACGATAAGCTGGCTGGTTCTTAGTAGGGAATGAGGGAATGAGGGAATGAGGTACCCGATATAATCCTTTGAAGGGTATGTATAGGGCCCTAACTCCCTCCTTCCCCACTAAGAACCAGCGGGTAAAGTCCAGTCGTCTTCCGACCAGGTGCGCCAGCGACTCGGCAGTGGCGCAGCTGCCTTTGCTTAGCCCAGAGGCCGCTTTAGAGGGTAAACCGGACCTGCTTTAGGGTTTAGGGCTTAGGGTTTAGGGCTCAATTCCAAAGCAACCCCGCCTTAAGTTGCGCTTTGGAATAAACTCGGCCCTGCTTCACATAGGACCTCCCGTACTGGCTTTGTGAGTCGTTTGTCCCGATACACGAAGGCTGCTGGGTCCTCAAGGCCATGACAGTTGGGTTTTGGGAGGTTTTATCAGTCTGGGCCCTGGGGCTTCTTTGCCTAAAAACGGGAGGCGGATGTTTTCCCTTAACCCTAAACCCTAAACCCTAATTTTGATATTTTTTTGGTACTTTAATTTTAACGCTACGCGACCCGCCTCGGCCCGGCCCAGCGCGTCCGCGTGAGCATGGTGATTCCGCAGCGCCCAAGTCGCTGGACCCCAAGCAATAAGGGTTGGGTTTAGGGTTTAGGGTTCCGGGTTTATGGTTTATGGTTTGGGGTTTAGGGTTGAGGGTTAGTTTAGGATTGAGGGCTTAGGGCTCAAGGTTCACGCTTTGGGGTTTAGGGGTTTTTTTGGGTTTAGGGTTCAAGAGACGGTTCGGTTTGGATTGATCGTAGGGTTGAGCCAGGCCCCTCAGGGGGGGTCGGGGGGGTGGGGGGGTCGGGGGGGTGGGGCAGGGGGGAAGGGGGGCAGGGGGGAAGGGACGGGGGGCAGGGGAGTGGTTTGTTGAAGGTTTGAGGGTTGAGTGCTTCGGGCTTAAGGTTTAAGGTTTCAAGCTTGGCCTCTTCCGCTCATCCCCCGCCGTGCTCACACCAGTTGAGCCTCACCTTTGGGCGGGGAAAAGGGGAGGGGGGCGGGGAAAAGGGGAGGGGGGCGGGGGAGAGGCGGGGGGGGGGGGGCGGGTGAGGGCTGCTGGGAGGGGCTTAAACTTTCTGGTCCTGGTGAACCGTCCGCTTGCGGACCCCGGTTTCCTAGGGGGGGGTACCCATTTGAGGCAAAAAAAGGGGTCCGAAAAATGGCTTTGGTGTGGGGGGAGGATTTGGAGGGGGGTTGCCTGTTCTGACAACCTGTACACCTCCGGCCCGAGGCCTCGGCGGATTCCTAAAAAACAGCAAAAAACTAATCTTTACTAGGGTTCCAAGGTCAGTATAGAGGGAGGGAAGCATGACACGGCTCTGATAGTGTTCCTGCTGCACGCACCACAATGCTGCAACTGCATGCATTTTGGGGCGCCGTGGGGTCCGGTGGGTCCATTAAGCTTGTCAAGGAAGTAGAGCCTTTTGTCACTGTGGCCGCCCAAGCCACGATTAAGTCCCCCGAGTCCCTGAACCCTAACCCTAAAGTCCCAAAGCTTAACACCTGAGACCCTAAACTACTGCACAACAAGTTGCTCACGGCTCCCTCTCACCATCCTGTAGGCCTCTTGGTTTTTTCGGGAACTCAACCTGCAAAGCTCGTGAAAGGCTTCGGCATCACCTCAAAGAGGGGCCAAGGGCCGCGGCAAGAAGGCGGTTTGGTTTGGGCTTTAGGGTTTAGGCTTGAGGCTTTAGGCGTTAGTAGGGTTTAGGGTTTAGGGTTCGGGGTTGTTTGGGCTCGAAGGCGGTTGCGGAGTTCGTGCTGTGGGCTTTGGAAGTCTTGGGGCTGCTTACCTGACGCAGGACAGGAAGGCTTCCGGCTAGGGCTCAGGGCTCTAGACTCTAGACTCTCGCTTCGTGGGTCTTGCGCTTAGGCGGTTCAGGTTTGCGGGAAGGCTCTTTTTTGCTGCGTCGTGTAGCCCTAAGCCCCAGCCGCTGTTTTTTGTTCACTTAAGTTGCCCTGGTCATCACAATCCACCACCTGCAGCCTGTTCAATGGTCTGCCCTCACTCTACGGTCTCAGTCCGAGAAATTGCCTCCTTGCCGTTTTGCCCACCCCGTCAAAGCCATCGTTATCACCGTAAAAATTCAATGCCCTGTCGCCCCAAGCCAACTCAACATTGCTACACTGCCACACGCTCCAGGGCTTTCACAAGGCAAACCTGGACCAGTTTCAACTCGAGGCCGGCGCTCGGGGCCTCGTGGCCTTCGGGCTTTAGGGATTGCAGAGGTTCGGCACAGTGGATCTAGGATGTAGGTTTAGGGTTTAGGGTTTAGGATGTAGGTGCAGAGTGGGATTTCAAGCTTGAGTTGTTCTTCTCAGGAGCTGAAGGGCATTTTGTGCGAGGCTTTACAGGGTACCGGTAGGGCGCTTACAAGTTTCGAGCTTCAGCCATTCCACTGTCCGTGGGCTGCATGAAAGAACGAGGTTCGGGTGGCAGCTGCAAATGTAAGCGAAAGTGCCTGACGTAGCTCTTGGAAGACCAAGCTAACCCCAAAACAACTTCCCTCCACAAACAGACGGGCTACAACCTCCCAACAACAACGCTCCATCCGTTCCAAAGGGCTAACGAGGTGGGAAGGGAGCTCAACAGCCACCCAGGATCTGGAATGTCAGCTTGCGGCTCCTGGCTGTTGGGGATTCTGCTCCTTCCTCGACTCAAAGACATTAGCCCATTGAAGCGTGGTTATGGACTGGTTTTGTTTCAGAGATCGTCCAAACGTCCCCCTCCCCGAAATTGCCCCTCAACTTTCAAGACGCATCTAGTGCATAGAACCCTACACCCCAGATGCTTTCTGTCAGGGCTGGAGGGCGAAGATCGCGCCCTCGGACGTAGGGCGGGGACCTCTCTGACCATGGGGGTCCAAATTTGCCGGTCAACTGCGACTAAGCGGACGGGATGTGACCCTTGTTTTCATGGAGGCCTTTGGGCTTCGTTGGCGTCTTGCAGTGACACGCTGTTACACGCGCTGTTACATGTTGGAGGAGGGGAGCATCTTGCGGGGCTCAGGCTGACGGGAGGAGAGGGGGCATTAGGCTGATTGCAGGGCTCAGGGCTTGGGGCCTTGGTAAATCCAACCCGGTTAATTGTACTGCACGAGCTCAGAAGCAGATGCCCTGCCAAGGAGTTTGAGCGGGGCCGGCCTCCTTCCTAAAGTGGAACACGAAGGTGCTCTGCAGGGCCACTTTCCAGACCTGAGAGAGAGAGTCGAGGGGTTACAGTGGCTTTGAACGGCTCGGAGAAAAGGGGTCCAAAGCCCCAAACTTAGATCAGTCCTGTAAACACTTACAGTATCCTGGACATGATGTCGGACTGCACGGGCCAGGGGCTTTTGGGATAAAGGGGGCCTTTGAGATCCTTATGTCTAGAGTTTAGCTGCACATGGGCCCAGCACATGTCCTCAGCAACATGCCATGCCCAAAGCCCGCAACCCCGCAGCCTCGATGCTGGACCTTGATGTCGACCTGAGATCCTCACGCATCTTTCGGATGGTCATGGTCGTGGGACACTACAATCGTTGGCTTGCACAGATCTCCCTCGCAGATGAACTGTAATGTCGTGAGGATGAAGGCCGACACGAGAGGGCTTTCTAGGAGGCGGGGGGGGTTCGCGACAGCTCTTGCAGCCTCTTGGAGGCTCACTGGAGGTGCAGAAGAACGTGCGAACATTACTGAGATATGCTGTGTTCAAGCAGCATGAGGGTGAGGACCGCAGCCAGGGCTGGGCTTTGTACTGCGATCTGTGTGGCAGGAATGGTGGTTAGATGTCTTCTGACAAAGGGATGGATGAAAGCCATTTCCTCGCGTTCATCGTCGGTATGAAAAAGAATCTCCACCAGCAAGTGAAGCACTGTGGCGGATGCTGCTGCAGAAGGCTGCAGTGCCTTCTGCAGTGCTGCAGAAGGCACCGGTGCAGACGGGCCGGTTGAAGTACTGGACGTGACGAAATGATCAGCGCCAGTCCTGAGGCATCTGAGCCAAGCTTGTCTCAGGCTGGCTTGTCACCGGGCTCCTCTCAGCGCACTTCGAGGTCACCACTCTGTGTTCTTTCGTCGAGGCTGGCTCGTCATCAGGAGCGTCTCAGCGCACCGAGGCCGGCTCGTCAGAGAGCCCCTCTCCGAGGCCAGCGGCAGTTCTGGGGCATCTGAGCCCAACTTGTCTCAGGCTCGTCACCGGGCCGGTCTCAGCTCGCTGAGGACGTCATTCTGTGTTCTCTTGTCGAGGAGTCGGAAACCACGTGTTGGAGCTGCTGCCGCATCGTTGTCTATCCCTTCAGGGATGAGAAAGATTCTTGCGCCTGCCTTGCTTCCAACACGTTTCGATCGATCTGCCGCAAAACCAGGAGATCAGCAAGCTGGAAAAGGCCTGTCGCAGCTTCGGCGGTTCTCTGGAGACGGTGCGTGTCCAGCAATCTTGGCAGGAGCAAGAAGAGGCCTGACCAGCTTGGCACAGTGCCTGTGTGATTAATGAGAATTGCAGTCAGGCGAATGAAGCACGGAAGAGGCGCTAGCATAGAAGTCATCACGCTGCTGTTCCAGCGAGTCTATTTGCTGCTGCTTTCGGCGCAACCTCTGTCGATACATTCGTTGTTGGTCGGAAGCAATGGGACGCGCGACAGACTTCACTACAGCCTGATTTTGGTTTGGAACACGACCTCGCCCCTGCAGCTGGGACATGTTAGTCACTAACATGGTCGCTGCAGGGGCGAAGTCGTGTTCCAGACCGCAATCAGGATGCAGGGAATGTAAAGCAGACCTATTGTAGTTGACTTCATCACCCGAGCGGATCTCGCGGGGCTATGCGGGGCTCGAAAACTTGGAGTTGCCTGTGCGAGCAAAGCTCGTTGCCATGTCGCTGTGGGTTGTATTTCCCTCTCGTGCAGTTAACTACTGGGATTCCAGGGGCGGCACGAAGGGCTGGGGACCCGTCCCCAGTCCGACGAGCACCCATGCAAGCTCGCGCGCAGAAGTACAGCGGGGCGACAGTGCTTTTGTTTTTGCTCTGCTTTGTGCCGCGATCTCCATCAGGACTCGCTCCCTGGGTTTCTCTTTCTTTTGGGCAGTGGGACCCCCGCTGGTGCTGAGCTGCTCGTGGTCGCGCTCTTCGATCAGGGCTCTTGGCAGTGGGAACCCCACTGGTGCCGAGCAGCTGGTCTCCTTCGTGGCCGCGCTCTTCGTCAGGGCTTGCTCCCTGGGTTTGGGCAGGGGGGGCAGTGGGACCCCACTGGTGCTGCTGTACCGTTGCTAGCTTGTTTTCTTTCTTCGCTTTTGGCGGGGGGGGAGAGGGGCTGTTGTATTTGTTGCTTCGCCTGTTGTTCCTGCGGGCTGGCACCTTCAGCTTCGGCCGGAGGTGTCGCCTTTTGTTAGGCCAGGTGCATGCTTCGGCCAATTTTCCACTCCACCCCACCCCACCCCACTCCACTCCAACTGTACCACCAAGCATCTGTCAAGCTCCGCCGAACTGCCTAATGAAAGTACTCGTGTCAGCCAAGCGGAGGGGGAAGTTCGAAAGGCAGAAACCTCGGAGCCCTACACGGGTCTAAAGTTACATGTTCCTAAGCC
Organism: Symbiodinium natans; assembly: GCA_905221605.1. Classification (NCBI taxonomy): domain Eukaryota; class Dinophyceae; order Suessiales; family Symbiodiniaceae; genus Symbiodinium; species Symbiodinium natans. The sequence goes on from CAJNDS010002290.1 coordinate 1,403,845, forward strand.
CTGAAAACCCTGAAGCCACCATGTGGCACCTAACGCGCAAGTGCTGAGGCATGCTCCGATGAGGCAGTGCATCGAGCCCGCTGCCCGCTGCAGCTTGGGGGCTTCGCTCCGAAAAAATGTCCAACTTCGCTTCCGAACATGGGGTTCTTGTGGCTGTCATTTGCGAATGTAGTTCCCTAAACCCTAAACCCTAACTAAACCCTAACTAAACCCTTGTTGCAGTTAAGGCTTCGGAGGCATGCAGGGTTCCGCGCGGAACGCATTCAAGGCGGTGTTGGCTTATGGGGTTGGAACACGTCGCTCTGCAATCCTGAAATTTCTGGACTTGTTTCGAAGAAGGTGCGGGCCACTGACATGTCTACCAAACTTCTTAAGCCCCATGGCTCTGACTGTGATTCGCCGGAAGGAAGTCTGAAGCACATCATGTCAGGGCCCGTCATCGCGAAGCTTGAATCATTTGGGGAAAGCACTCCCTTCATCCGAGCTTGGGCTATGGTTTAAAATGGTAAGATATTGGGGTTTAGCATTTGGTGGAGAGGGACTATGAATGAGGAGGGCTTGTGCTTGACTCTGAAGCTCTATCTCTAGCTCCTGTTAATGGTTGATCTGGGGCTGAGTCTTAATGTCTTGAGTTACTAACCGGCTTAGAGACCAGTCCAACCGCCGCACCCATCACACCTTGAGACCCTAACTCTCATATCTTGGTCTTTCGACTGGTTCGTTCTTATCTTGAGACCCTGTTA
>CAJNDS010002291.1:0-100000 GCA_905221605.1 Symbiodinium natans
TTAGGGGGGTTTAGGGTTGGGATGTTCCCCCTTATACAAAGAGTCCGTAAGAGGGATAATCGTCGCCCCCCCGATTGTAATCCCTACTTAAGGAGAGTGGGGGGGCTGCTAGTCTAAGGGGGAACATCCCCTAAACCCTAAACCCCCCTAAACCCCTAGACCCACCCTAAACATCCCTAAACCCCCTAACCCCCCCTAAACCCACCCCCCTAAACCCTAAACCCTAAACCCTAAACCCAAAACCCAAAACCCAAAACCCTAAACCCTAAACCCTAAACCCTAAACCCTAACCCGAAAGGCATGGTTCAGTGCGGTAATTTGGCCACCGGCACAGACACCGAAAAATCTTCCGAACCTACACACTAAGCCCGGTCCGAAAGGTGGTCGCTGTCCGAGCCTGTCCAGACCGAATCTCTGGGGCTTTTAGGGTTTAGGGTTTAGGGTTTAGGGTGGTGTGAATTGCAGCCAGGTTTTGCCGACGTAGGGCTCCACTTAGGTTTCGGGTTCAGGGTCCAGGGTTTTGAGGGTCTAGCTTCACTACGCTGTTGGATTGCCGACTTCTGCCCTGCACCCCTTCTGACTTTGCTGTCTTGTCTTTTGCGGGTGGTCTTCTTCTTTCATCTCTTTCTTCCCGCCCTTTTTTGATACTTTTTACCTTCATAGGAGCACGCATGAAGAGAACGATGTGAACGTAACAAGTGCGGGGAAACTACAGTGAATTGTATGAAGCGCGCCATTCCCCGCAGAAGGAGTAAAATAGTACTTGTATGGGCGCACCATTCATCCTTGTTGTTGCACCCTCGATTCGTTCTTTGTTTCGTTATCGCTTAGTGAACTCATGCCTGCGCTCACTGGTTCGCTTCTTTAGAAGTCACTTCCCTCATTCTCTTCACTGAATAGTACTACCGCATGCATGAAATGAACTTATTGCTGGCACACGAGGACACAATAATAAGAGTGTTCGTTTCACTCACAGACTTATTACTAAAAGTAAGAACAAGTGAATCAAGTGAACAAAAAGAAAGAGATTTCTGCTGGACAAAAATCTCATTCTTCCTAAACCCTAAACCCTAAACCCTAAACCCTGAACCTTAAACCCTAAGCCCTAAACCCTAAACCCTAACCCTAAACCCCGACTGCAATCCGAATAGACCAGTACAGCTTCGGCCTTCGAAGTCGTCCTCGTCGTCCTCAAGATCATCCACAGCAGTCTTCTCGTTCTGCTTCATCTGCATCCTGCCACGCGGTTTAGGGTTTAGGGTTTAGGGTTTAGGGTTTAGGGTTTAGGGTTTAGGGTTTAGGGTTTAGGGTTTCGCTTGCTGTCGCCATGTCAAGTGACTGCTGCAGGCACGTTTAGAGAGCTGCGTGTCCTCTACCCCTAAACCCTAAACCCTAAACCCTAAACCCTAAACCCTAAACCCTAAACCCTAAACCCTAAACCCTAAACCCTAAACCCCATCAATGTCGTTTAAGCTTGCAGAGGCTTCTTCAACTCGATCAAGACCGACTTCTATGATTAGAAGGGGCAGCCGTCTCCGGTCACAAACGAAACGGTGAGCAGAGCGAGTATGACTCATCAGTCAGTGTTTTTTTGAAGCACAGATATTGTGAGTTTGTTCCTTCATATCATGAAGCTTCGTCCGATCTTTGGGCTTGCAGCATTTCCGCCAGCATGCAGCTCCAAAACGAAGAGTGGACGACGAACCATGCGGTGATCTGGAAAGTTAATCGCAAAGTAATCTTGGAACTGCCATGTGCTCATGTGCTCCCGTTGACGTGGCATGACCTTTAGCGACATGAAACCCGCCAGCTGAAGATGAAGTGCATGTTACTCGTGGCTGCAGCCACAGCTGGCCTCGACAAATTCTTAAGGCACCAACCACACGTGCCGAACTCCTGCGACCAGGCAGACAAACCCGACAGCATGACGCCGTCACAATGGCCAGCATGTGCTCGGCGTTGTTGGGCGCCCCTGTGATGACGCCTGCAAACCCTAAACCCTAAACCCTAAACCCTAAACCCTAAACCCTGCCATGTTCAAGAGGAGTCGAGAGCCCTGGGTTCCCTCCCCACCCCTTGTCTAAGAGCTTCCCAAGGAATCCTACCGCAAAAACGTCTCAATAAGGTGACCCAACCTTCGGCGCAAGCCCCTCCCCACTGTTACATGATTGTACTATTGTGTTCTGAACTGTTTATATTACTACATACTTCTATATTATACTATTGTGAGGGTTTAGGGTTTCTGGACCATCGGCCAAAGCTCCAAAAGCCAGTCTCGCAGGCCTCCTCCAGTATCACTGCCGCCCTGGTCCATCTCAGCGCCATCATCGCCTGTGGAGGCTATTTCATATGGAGGTTTCGGCCAGTAGGGGGTACCTTATTTGGTTCCATATTATAAGGGAATCCTACTATTTCGGAGTGTATATTTTTGGGGTCCCGTATTTTCGTAAACCCCCGTATGGGGAAACCCGGAATTTTTCTGACAGGAAAACTCACGAAAATATGCGTGACTTGCCATAAGAAACCATGTGATCGGTTCCCTAAAAAAGGTCCCTTTCGTGGCTACCCATGATACTACGGACCCATTCGGCTGGGGTACCAAAAAGGGGTCAAACCCTCAACCCTCAACCCTAAACGCATAAACCGAGTTCAATAAAGGAACCATCCACCCCATAAACCCAATTCGAAAAGGGAACATCATGTAGAATGATGTAGAATGGGCTGAGGCTCCAACTTTCCACATCCTGTTCACCCACATCCAGTTCGGACCTGTGCCTGGCCAACATGTTTTGGGCCAACAAACATTAGGGTTGAGGGTTTTAGTTTAGGGTCCAGGGTTTAGGGTTTAGGGTTCAGGGCTTAGGGTTTGAGGTTTAGGGGTTTAGGGGTTTAGAGGTTTAGGGTTTAAGGTTGAGGGTTGGGGGTTTCGGGTTGGGCCTTCAGGGTCAAGGGGTTGGGGGGTGTAGGGCTTCGGGCCGAATAAGCTCTAAATTCACAAGGTTTAGTCTGAAATGTCCGCTGAACCGCGCGCGCTTGGAAACCTTATGAATAGGAACTGGCCGGGGGCACCGGTTTTAGTGAGATCTAACAGAAGCTAACCTACAAGCTTGCAACACTCGCCAGGGTGGACCCCTTCTGCTTCTGAATGTTCTTGCCACCCTCCTGCGGGATGTAGTACCTGCAAAACGCCCTCTGCTCAAAGGGTCCATGTACCTAAACAGGCTAAACTTGGCCTTTAAGGTAGGTCCTAGGTGGCCTCTAGGGCCCCAAACAACCCACAAAGTGTGTAGCGATTTAGACACAGCGACCCTTCAGGGCTTCCTTGAATGAACCCCGGGGGCGCATGCAACGTGGATTGCGGATCATGTTCCTGAGACGGAGGGGCCATGGAGGGCGAGAAGGCTGTAAGAAGTTGCGACGGCAAATTGAAGCCCAGAACCCTAAGCTCATCCGCATGCCCAGCGGTCACTCCTAACCCTAAACCCTACACACATGCTCTACATCCAAAACCCCAAAACCGTGAACCCCGGTAAGCCCCAACAAATATCTCTTTTCGAGTCCTTTATACCCTGAACGGACTGCAAGCCCGAAACGTCTCGGATCAAGAGAAGGCTCAAAATGGGACTTCGCTGAATCTGCAGATCCCGCTCCTTGCCAGTTGAACCGAGGGCTTGAAAAGGTCTAGGGTTTAGGGTTTAAGGTTTAGGGTTTAGGGAGGGGCTTTGCGGCCCTTAAAGGGTTTAGGGTTTTAGAGGGTTGAAGGGGTAGTCGCCTGTCTTGTGACGCTACGATTTGCTTTGCATGGGCTCTGCTTTTTTAGCCCGAAACGTCAAAGCCCCAAATCCTTCAAGACTGCCCAGACAGTGGACAGACACCTCCCTAACCCTAAACCCTAAACCCTAAACTCTAAACTTTAACCCTAAACTCGCTTAGGCCGCCCCCCTACAGTGGGGCCGGCGCCTAAGCCCCTCGACCTCGACGGCGCAAGTCGACCTTGGTCGTTCGCCCGCCTCCCACAGCTCGGAGGACGGTAGCACCACGTGGGGCCCGGTACCGGAGCCCGTTCTCTTCGAGACCAGTACTGGTCCCTCAATAAAGTAATTGCCCTAAACCCGCCACCCCTGTTCCTGGAGGGCGCTGGCATGCACCTGAACAATGGAATGTGCACTTACAACAATTGGCAATGCAATGTGCACTTGACACAATGCAATGTGCATTTCAGTGCACTTGACACAGTGCAATGTGCACTGACACTTGGCACAATCCAACCTGCACTTGGTATAATGCATTTTTGGGGGGGTACCTTCAGGGCCCTCGGCCAGGGGGGTCCGGAGCCCTCGCCGCAGCGTGCTCACCAGGGGCCTCTGCCCAGCTCAGACGGGCGAGTGCTCAACAACCGCTTGCAAGCTGCCCTGAAACCCCTCTGAAACTCCTGGAATCAACCCCGTGGCCCCCTTCTGGGACCCCCCTATCCTGCTGGCCAAGACCCTCTACGCTCTTGTACACCCCTCAACCCCCCCCCAAACCCGCACGCACCCCGCTGGCACCACTCTCGGACCCGTGGAAACCCTCTTACAACCCCTGACACGAAACGCCCTGAAACGGAATAAGGTTTAGAAGTGGACTGTTGGCTTGAGTTTAGGACAAAACCCCGAAAGGAATGGGTTTGGGTTTGGGTGGCTTTGCCGTCTCGGACGGCCTGGGGAGAAAAGTGTTACATTGCCTTCCACTATCGGGCCAAAGCTGCTCTTCGCGCCTCACGACCCTAAACCCTAAACCCTAAACCCTAAAGCCTAAACCCCAAACCCTAAACCCTAAACCCTGAACTGTGCTGGCAGTCCTTGGCCAGGGCAGACTCGGCCTGCCGGGGGCTAAGTCCTAGCACCCACTGAGCCCTTTGCCCATGAACCCCTAAGGGCCCCCCCCCCCCCCTAAACCCATGAATCCCCAGGGTGTAGGGTTTAGGGTTTAGGGTTTAGGGTTTAGGGCTAGGGTTTAGGGTTTAGGGTTTAGGGTTTAGGGTTTAGGATCCACCCACAATGCCTCTGCTTCGGAAAGCTTCAGGCTCAGGGGGGTATCAGCTACCCTGCATGGAGAGGGCAGTTGAGGGCAACGCCCTACATGAGGGCAGCGAGCCGCATGTGAACGCAGCAGGCTCTGGGGCCATGCGCAAGAGAACATCCAACTTCTTGGCAGTCAGCCCTAAACCCTAAACCCTAAACCCTAAACCCTAAACCCTAAACCCTAAACCCCTGCACTCGGAGCCCCTCTCCCATTCTTGAGCCCTGACTGGCCTCGCCGGCATCCTGGGACGTAACTCGCCTCAGCCAGCTCCAGCTTTGGGGGTTTATAGGGTTTAGGGTTTAGGGGTTAGGGTTTAGGGTTTAGGGTGTTTGGGGCTTAGGGTAAGGTGCTTGGGTCTTAGGGTTATAGGGTTTAGGGTGTTTGGGGCTTAGGGTTTTAGGGTTTAGGTTTTGGGTTTTAGGGTTTTAGGGTTTGGGGTTTTAGCGTTTGGGGCTTAGGGTGTTTAGAGTTTATAGGGTCTAGGGTGTTTAGGGTGTTTAGGGTCGATAGGGTTTAGGGTGTGGGCTTGGTTCAGGCCACACCGTTCTCCTCTAGCTCTTGGTTTAGGACCCTAAACCCTAAACCCTAAACCCAAAACCCAAAACCCTGAACCCTGGGTTTTAGGGGAAAAAAGGGGGGATCTAGTACATCGCTGAGGACTCGCAAGGTTGAGGGCGCCACCAGCACCCCAGCCCAAAGTTTAGGGTTTAGGGTTTAGCGTTTAGGGTTTAGAGTTTAGGGTAGTTTTGCATGCTTCTGGGCATTCCCTGTGCGTTCAAGGTCAAGAAGGTGACCACAACTCATGACCATCCCCCAACCAAGCATCCCCACACCCCGAGACACACAATGTGCTCCTCATCAAGCCCCCCCCCCCCCCCCCCCCCGCCCCGCCCCCCCAAAAAAGAGAAAAAGAAAAAACTGTCAAACAACCCAAGCGTTGAGGCACGCCTCCCTTTTTAACATGGGTTTAGGCCTCTCTCTCGGTAAACAAGCCGCCGCCGTCTTAACCCCCCTGAGCTCGCTGCTTGCCGCCTTGCACTGCGGTGTTCCTGCGCGAGTATTCCAAGAGCTCCTGCGTGTCGTCAGCGGGTGATTCTTGGTTGGGGCTGAACCCTAAAACCCTAAAACCCTAAAACTCTAAAACCCTAAAACCCTAAAACCCTAAATCCCTAAATCCCTAAACCCTAAAACCCCAAACTTTGGAGTTTGGACTTTGCCGGGCGACTCGAGAGTTGTGCATTCGGGATTGTTGTCTCTCGGGCAGAAATTAAAGCCCCTTACGGTATACTGGGTACTCTATGTTGTGTAACTATAGGGTTTCCAAGGGGGCATGTACTATTGGTACTTCTAGTAGATCCCTGAACCCAGAACCGTAAGCCTCTGACGCCTTAAACCCTCAACCCCCTTAAAGCCGCACCCACCCCACCCACCCAAAACCTTGAACCCTGTAAACCTAAACTCTACACCCCGACGCCCCGAAGCCCTAAACCCAGAAACCCAATATCCAAAAAACAAAAGCCCTACAAGGGGGTTGTGGTACCTTATCGGGGTGCTTACTATAAGGGAATCCTACTCTTTGGGGGACTATATTAGGGGTCCTTTATTTTCGTAAACCTCCGATGGGCCCTTAATATGGCCCGTTACCTCCCTTAAAGGGTTCTGAAGTCTGGAAACTTGGGTTTTCCAGGGTTTTCTTGGGAGTCCCCTTTTGAAGGGCACAAGTTAGAACCTTTTCTGGCTGGTTCTTAGTAAGGAATGAGGGAATGAGGAACCCTATTTTATCCTTTAAAGGGTATAGGGCCCTAATGCCCTCATTCCCTACTAAGAACCAGCGGGTGAGGGGAGGGGGGAGGTAACCCTAAACCCTAAACCCTGAACCCTAAACCCTAAAGCCTGAACCCTGTGAAGAACAAGGGGGCCCTAAAGCTCTGACAGGGTCTTAAGAGTCCTGCATTGTGCAGCGGCCGGGCAGCTTTACCTGGCGGGACCGATTCTGGGACCTCCCGGGTGCCCAGAAGCCCTAAACCCTAAACCCTAAACCCTAAACCCTAAACCCTAAACCCTAAACCCTAAACCTTAAACCATAAACCTGAACCCTAAACCCTAAACCCTAAACCCTAAACCCTAAACCCTAAACCCTAAACCCTAAACCTTAAACCTTAAACCCTGAACCCTAAACCCTAAATCCTGTTTTACACCCCTAAAGCCTACACCCTATTGGGGCGTGGGTGGCATGAGGTTTTCAGGCCCCACCTCGATCTTCTTCTTGGTGAAAGGCATCCGCACCCGCTTCGTCCTTGCCAGGTTTAGGGTTTAGGGTTTAGGGTTTAGGGCTTGGGGTTGAGGGTTTAGGGTTTAGGGCAAGCTTTTAGGGCACGGCAAGCTCAAATGAGGGTTTGGGGTTTGGGGTTTGGGGTTTGGGGTTTGGGGTTTGGGGTTCAGGGTTGTGGGGTTTAGGGTTTCGGGTTGTAGGGTTAAGGGGTTAAGGGGTTAAGGGGTTAAGGGGTTAAGGGATTAAGGGATTAAGGGGTTGAGGGGTTAAGGGGTTTGGGGTTTCAGAGTTATGGGCGAGTTCGATCTGGGGTTTGCTGTTTAGGGTTTGAGTTTTGGGGTTCAATTTTTTTTGGAAACTTCGTTGGCTCAAAAGCGCCAAGCCCTAAATATGAAGCCTTAAACCCTCAAAGCTGAACCCCAAACCCTAAAGCCTAAACCCCAAACCCTAAATTTCCGAACCCCAAGCCCTAAAGCCTAAACCCTGCACCTTTTAGACAGCGCATCGGGAGAACAAACACGCCTCGACTCTGGCTGACAAATGAACTAGGGGAAGTTTAGCGGGTGTAGTGTTCAAGGGCTTAGGGGAAGTTCAGGTCTTGCGGGTTTCGGTTTAGGGCCTAACAACTTCAAGGCCCTTAAGCCCTAAACCCTAAAGCATCCAAACCCGGCCTAACCACCGTCTGGTACTTGATGCGCTCGTAGTCGAGGCGCTCCCAGAAGTTCTGTCACAAGCTTTGCAAGGGATTCGGGCCGCGCCAGTTCAGGGGAAGGTTTCAGGCTGTTTAAGGTTAAGGGTTTAGGGTTTAGGGTTTAGGGTTTGGGGTTCGCCAGTGTTCAAGGTTTCCCTGGCGGGTCCACTTACCTTAATCCCTGTTCCCCTAGGAAGAAAAAAGGATCCTTTTTGTTTATATAAGAAAGCCCATAACCCAAAAAGTAAAAAGGATCCCTAACACTGATTTAGTTACAAGGACCCTTACGCTGCGATGCGCCGCAGCCTCGTGATCATGCCCGGCGTTTCGCGTGGGACTGGAGCCCAAAGAGTATCGCAGGAATAAAGGGCACCCTTTTTGGTTACAAGGGGCTTCAACTAAGCCCTGAAAAAAGAGAATAAGGGCCTTGTCTTTTTTTCGTGTGCATGGTGTGTTCTACGTTTTTGGCCAATCGGCGGTCCTTCTAGTCGCCGCGGTTTTTGGTTTGGGAGGGAAGACGAGATTGCAAGACAATGCCGGGGTTGTTCTAAATCAAGTTCCTCTTGTAGAGAGCCTCTAATTAGAATCGAATCGCTTACCAAAAGGTCCCCCAAGTAATGGTGTTCTGACGCAGAACGACCCCTGTAGGATGTAGGCTTTGCTTCTTACGTCACTTAGCTTAGGGCTGAACTCGCAGGCCTTGCCAAGCAGGATCTTCCGGTACATGTCCTTCAGGCTTGAAAGGCTTTTCCGTCATCCCAAGGCCCGAACATACTGAGGGCTTCGGCGTAAGTTGGGGTGCTCCCCCCTGATACTAACAGCCCTTAATGAAATTATAATAGGCGGTACGTGCTATAATCCCTCGTAAGGACTATTAGTATAAGGGAAAAAACATCCCAATGTCTAGGTGTGCAGGCCAGGGCTTGCTCAAAGCCCCTTAAACTCGAAGCGCTACATCCCCATCCCGGTACTCGTCCAAACCCTAGACCCTAAACCCTGAACCCTAAACCCTAAACCCTACACCTTAAACCCTAAACCCTAAACCCTAAACCTTACACCTTAAACCCTAAACCCTAAACCCTGCACAACGACTCCTGGGTGTGATAAGCAGGATAGGCGATGTACCTTGTGCGATGCCAGCCCAGTTCGTTGACGATCGAAAAGGCTTGGTAGCCTCGTAAACATATTACAACAAGGGTTGGCTACTGTATTAGGGAACCTATAACCAAAACAAGGAAAAGGCCACCTGAGCTACGAAGAAAAATCTAGCCCAAATCATTGAACCCTTTAGCCCCTAAGCCCCAACTCCCCGAAACACCACGCTGCCTGACCTCTACGATTCAGGGCTTGCGGGTCGTGTAGCACTTTTTGAATATGGGGGTTCCGAAATTAGGGGTACCTATTGGGGTGCTCATTATGAGGGAATTCTACTATTTGGGTCTGTTTTAGGGTCCCCTATTTTCGTAAACCCCCATATCGGGTTTGAGGACGTTTGGGTTGAGAAGCGTAGGGGCTTGAAGGGGTTTAGACGTTTCTTCCGGGCTTGTGAGAGTTTAGGCTTCGGCTTCGGGGGGTCTAGGGTTGATCGTCTAGGGGGCAATCTCCCGACATCCCAGGGCACGGGAAAAGCTCACACAGCTGAGCAAGACCGTCGAACTGGAGACCTGGCGGCCAAAGGATAGCATGTACACATGTGCCACATTTGCATGGTTGAAAGGCGTACCGAGTACAAGCTGTTTAAGATTGGGGTCGGGGAACTCATGCCGTAGAGTTTGGGTTGCAGGGCCTGCGTGGGGCATGTCTCATCAGAGTGTTTGGGGAGCTTGCTGTTTAGCGCTTGTCGGTGCTTACCTACTGGTTCTTGGTAGGGAATTAGGGTCCCTCTATCCCTTCAAGCGCAAAAGAGGTGCCTAACTCCCACTAAGAACCAGCAAGTTCGGGGTCTAAGGTTTCTAGTTGCACGAGGAGAGGGGTGCCTACAAAAAGGGAGCCGGCCATTAGGGTTCGCTTGGTGGGGCAGAGGATTTTGAGCATCTAAACTGCATCCTCTAACCGTACCCACCCCCCCCCCCCCCCGAAAGAAAAAACCTAATTAGACCCTGAACCATCTTATGGCTTGCAATGTTTAGGGGGTGTGAAAGCACTATAGGTGACGTTGATTGTCCACTACAGCAGAACGAACATGATCGTCATCTCCAGAAGTTTTTGGAGGCATCTCAAGCGCTTTCCGGATCAAGAAGCTACTTCTCTTGTGTAGGACGTAGGATTTAGGGTTACGGAGAAGCTCAAGTGCGGGAAGTTCGCTCCAAATCTGAACACTAAACCCTAAACCCTAAACCCTAAACCCTAAACCCTAAACCCTAAACCCTAAACCCTAAACCCTCCCTAAACCCGAAGTCTCCTCAAACCCTGGAAGTCGCAAGCTCGCCAGTCTGTCTTCGCCACTTCCCGCCACGGAACTTGTCCTTACGACAGGAGGTCGGGATTCTATTCAGCCCTCAGAACGCCTAAACCCTAAACCCTAAACCCTAAACCCTAAGCCCTAAACCCTGAACCCTATAGCCTAAACCCCAACCACTCAACCACGGCTTCAGGTTCTCGGTTCTCGAAGGTCGTGGCCCCCAAGCTCCCCAAAAACCAGGGGAACCCCTTGCAAAGCAACAGCCTTGAACTTGAAGCTCCTTTGAGGCGTTAACCTTGAACTTACAACGGCGCCAACCGTTTCGCACATACGATGGCGTCAAGGCTTAGCTTAGGGTTGAGGAACTAGGCTAGGATGGCCCTTACCACCCTCTGAAAAATATATTCCTGAATAATGCGGTCTTCTTCAGCCCGTTAAGGAAAAATCCAAAATGTCCCAAGGGCCTACCGAGTAGGGCTTCGGGCCAAGGATGTCCGCAAGCCCGAGCCGGCAAGCTCAATGGAAGGTTCCAGTGCTGGGAACATACTTGAAATTCGAGGCGGCTCAGACAGAAATTTTGGGATATTACGAAAATAAGAGGCCTTAGTAGAGGCCCCCAAATAGTAGGATCCACTTATAGTCAGGACCCCTGTAAGGTACCCCTAATATCGTACACCCCAGCAAATCCCCCCAAAACTTGGAAAATGGGACTGCAGCATGCGCCTTGACTCTTATAGATCTTAAGCGACCTCTTGCGGAGTCTTTTCGCCAGCCGAGGGTCCAGTGCGTTCTTGTTGTTCACCGGGAACACAGGCTCGCCACGGCCTTTGTCGTCATGAACACTTCAACTTCAACGTGTGGGGCATGGGAATATCCGGTTTCGGGAAAGGCAAGGTTGACTAGTCTGCTGAGCTTGCTGCCCTCATCAGAGCCGGCTGGAATGTATGAGAAGAAGTTCAAGAGCTCTTCCTTCTCAATGGTACCTTCAAGCGCAGTTCAAAGACGCCATGTAGCAAGACCTCTGGTGCCCCGGGCGACAACTGCTGCTCTCTCTGCAGAAGCTGAGCCAGCTGTTGCGCACCGTTGCGGTCAATGTCGATAATCATGAACAGGAACTGCAGCATCTGCGCCAAGTTCATAGAACGACAACAAATGCTGGCTTGAAGTTATGTGCTCTCTTCTCCTTTCAACGACCGGACATGTCCAAGTACAGATTGTAGTGCAGATTAACAGGAGCTGCAACAGTAATGCTGAACGTTAGCAAGTGGAACAGCGGGTACCCTTGAGAGCTTGGGGCTTGACCGTGAAGTCCCGACTCATGCATCTTGCCACACATGGGCAGACACCCTGGCCTCTTGGGGCAAGCGGCTTGCTGAAAGTTCTGCGTAATTTATGTTGTCATGCTATCAGGTTGAAATGTTCTCATATTATCATGTTATCATATTGTCGTATTCTCATATTGTTACATTAAGATGTTGTGGAATTTTATGCTCGTGTTGCGTTTTGTTGTATTTGTTTCTATCTTAACCGTTTATATAATATTGCATACACCTACTCGTATAACCATAACATCATATCGTATTACTAAGAATACATATCAATATATTCCAAATATTTGAAATATATAAATATATTCGTATATGAATATGCGCATACGTCTTAATGTCTTCATAGATTAAGATATACGCATATACTGATGTCTTGAATACACTAATATGTTCATGTATTCATATGTTTTTGTACTATTGTATGACCACTAGACTTCTACTATATCATATGATATTAGAGTACATCTATTCTTCTTTAATGTCATTCTACTTTTGTAGTATTACAGGTTCCTTGTTGAGAGCTGTGGGCCCCTCAACTGAGGCAGCAGACGGAAGGAGCTTAGCGACAACGCCGATGTCTAAGGATGCAGTCGCCTGAACCTCAAGCCACCGAAGCTGAAATCTTCCCAAACCCTTAAGGGTTTAGGGTTTAGGGTTTAGGGCTTCGGGACCCTAAACCCTAAACCCCAAACCCTAAACCCCGAATACCGAGAAGCTAAGTCCATGGCTCCGAAATAACTCCTGAAACTTCGACCCGACCCTATACCCCGAACCCCTGCGCCGGAACCTCCTCCTTGGAAAGAGCGCAGAAGGAGCACATCGTCACCAGGAAATCCTGGTCAGAAAGTCAAAGTGGCCTGTAACCTCGCAAGTAGCCCAGGGGCCCAGGGGTGATTCTGGGCTTATACAGAAGGGCTGGCAACGCGAGTGATCTCGACCTCAAGCTGTGCGACCCCTTCGCAGACTCCACACCCGCATACGCACGCCTATAACGTGTCTAGGATTGGGATGTTCCCCCTTATACTGACAGTCCTTAAAAGGGATGTTTAGTACCCCCTATTGTAATCCCTACTTTAAGGATAACATTCCAAGTCTAGGGTGTCATAACCAGCTATGAGCTTCGGCAACCTCTCTGGATCCTAAGATGCCGAATCGCGTGACAGATCCGTGCAGGTCGCCCTGGCCTGAAACGTCATGCTGCCCTCGCTGTTGCTATCACCTGCAGATGCAAAGGTCATTCCTCAACGAACCGCAGCACTGAGAATCTTCCGTGGCAAGCAGGCTGCATCGGCTACAAACCCTAGCTTCTTGTCGCTAAAAGTGTAAGGGGGAGCAGACAACATTATTGATACATCGTTGCTTCATGACCCCTCAGCCCAAGACGCAAAGGCACCGCAAGCCCTTCAGATGGAATCATCACTATCATTGTCACTCCCTCGTATCTAGTTCATGGTTGAGATAGTATTGACAAATTGAAATCTTCATTCCTTACTGAGTTTAAGACCCTTAACATGTAAAATGTTACCCAACTATGACAAAGGCATAGAGGCTGTGGGATTTCTGGATGGGCGTGCTGCTGTGAGTCGCTGAGGGCTTGCGGGTGGGTCTATTCACTGCAGCTTTGACGGGGTTAGGGTTGGGAGTTTAAGGTTTAAGGCTTAGGGCTGTGAGTCTCGGGCTTCGTAGCCCTAAACACTTATCAAACCCTCAGCCCAAAAACACCTCAACCCAAAAAAACCTGAGACGAGCGACCCATGAAGAAGATGGTGTCGATTACAGGAGCGCGGACCGACATCCTCGGCTCCTTTCGCAGGCAATGGGCCCATAGTTAGTCCCAATGCAGGGTTTGGGGTTTTGGGTTTGGGGTTTAGGGTTTAGGGTGTAGGGTTTGGGGTTTAGGGATTCAACAAGGTGGCCTTACTTCATTCATTTGAATAGGGTTTTGTGGGGGGGTTCTTGTAGTATACTTATATAGGGGCCATGAGGGAATACTATTAGTAACTATTCCGACCCTTATATCATCGCCCGCGCTTTGCAGCCTCCAATGTAAGGCACGCATCCTGACACAAAAACAGGGCCTCTGCAGGAGTGAGCCTCATCTGAAGAAGCTTAACCCTGACGCCTTGAGCCTGAAACCGGTTTAGGGTTTAGTGTTTAGGGCTTAGGGACCCGAAACCCTAAAACAAACCCCACAACTGCAGCACCCAATCAAGGAGCCTCATGCCTCCCTGAACCCCGAACCTACCATTTGCTTCAGAACCCCCCCATGGAAACTTAGAATAACAATCCCTACATTGCCCTTATAAGGAATAACATATGCATGTTTATGTATATATACATATATATATGTATATATATATATATGAATATTTTTGTTGATTTATATTTTTGGGGGGTGTCTTAAGCAAATAATAGTAAATAAGGCCGACACCAGCCTCACAGCTCGCTGTCAAGTGCCATCTACCCCCAACACTGAACACCAAACCCTAGACCCTGAACCTTAAACCCTTAAGGTTTAGGGTTTAGGGTTTAGGGTCTAAGCCCTAAATCCTGGATTTCTTCACGATTTCGAGGCTTTCGGCTTTGGGACGCTTCAGGTTTGCCGTACTTTCGGACAGGCAGTGCCGTGCTCTGTTTTCTTCAGGGCTTGGCTTAGGGTTTCGCGAAAAGTGACATGGGTGGAGCCATGATGCATTCAAGTCCCTGCTGCTTCCCGGTTCTTGAGCTTTTGAGCAGCAACCGCCATGAACAATCAGGGGTTTAGGGGCTTTGAGTTTAGGGTTTTTGAGCTACTCCGAAGAATCAACCCCAAAACCCTAAACCCTAAACCCTAAACCCTAAACCCTAACCCTAAACCCTAAACCCCAAACACTAAGAAACATATGGCTCCTTGAGAACTCTGTACATCTCGCTGACGGTCCACACGCCATTGGAGTCGACGTCAATCTGATGCAGGCTCGGGTTGACTCGGATTTACCTAGGACCCTCTTTGCCTCGGGTTTAGGGTTTAGGGTTCAGGGTTTAGGGTTTAGGGATTAGGGTTTAAGGCTTAGGGTTTAGGGTAGTAGCTACCCTTCATTAGTTGGTGTAGCCCATAAAACTGCAGGCGAAGAGGGTCCCAGGTAGGGTGCTCCTCAAATAGGTTTGGGGTGTTGTACGGCCTGCGGTATACGATTTAGGGTTTAGGCTCAAACAGGGTCTATAAGGATCCAACGTCCACTGTGCTACATACCTCAATGGAAACCAGCCAGAAGACACAGGACAAAACAAGTTAGCGCTGAAAGTGATCGTTGCGGAAGCAGTGCCCTCGACGCCGAGGCTGAAACTTGAGCAGAGGAGACAGGAGCAGGTTTAGTGTTTGAGGTCTTTGGGGTCTTTGGGGTCTTTGGGGTTTAGGGTTTTAGGGCTTAAGGTTTGGGCGACAAGGGAGAACTGGAGGTTGGATAAAGTTGTGGAGAACACCAAGCCGCCACCAGAAACAGTCCAAGAACTTTCTCCAGCAGAAACCTCGCGCCCTACTTTGGAGTAGACAAAGTAACTACTTTTTAGGGATACATAGCTATAATAGGAACCCTGAACCCCCAAAAAGTATTAAAGTATGGTACTCCAAAACCCAGTACACAAGCCTCGCGGGATGTCGAATATGCCGAACAACCGCTGTACAAACAGGTTTTAGGGTTTAGGGTTTAGGGCTTAGGGCTTAGGATTTAGGATTTAGGGCTTAGGGCGGCATCGATGTGTGGATGATCAGCGACAGAGGATCTGCCTGACCTTCGAGACCCTTGCTCTACGCACACCTTGACAAGATGCTACAGGCCTTCGGATGGGCGTTTACTAGTTCATGGTTGGGATCGTATTAAAAAATTGTATTCATATTCCCTATGGGGTTTAAGTACCCTTAAACATGTAAAATGATACCCAACTATGACCAAGTTTGACAGGCTGCTTAGGGTTCAGGATGTGCGGTTCAGGCAGCATGAGGCTACATGAGATCAACTAGCCGTTGATGCGGCGCTGCTTTTACCTGCCAGAGTCAACGTGGCTGACACGAAGCGTGGGTTTTATGTACGCCCCCGACAGCACCTCCGGCCCCAGCTCCGGCTGTCACTTCGCAACTCGCCGCAGCTCCAAAACCGTGGGAGGTCACTTCTGTTCACTTCCAAAAAATTTCGAAATCCGAGAGCTGTACACATCGTTTCCGAAGCGCGCGCTGCGCTACTCGCCGTAGAACAAGTCAGGGCCTGCTTGCCAGAGAGAGTCGCAGTGAACACACGACATGAGTGGCCCCCCATCACGTGTGGTTGGCATAAACGCTGGGCGCGGTGGTTTCTCCGCGGACAAATGTTTCCAGAGTGACCACGTATAGAGTGGAAGGGGAAATGGAGCCGTCAGAGGGCGCTGGGCCATCCGCAATAGTCATCCAAGAGACCTTGGCGCCACATCGTGAGACAGGCACGACTCTCGCTAGGTGTTCTGCGTGACGCTAGTATAGCAAGATAGTAATGCAAACAAAGTATGAACGCAACATGTGCAAAGATATGGATAATCATGATTATATCTTAACATAATACCATAATCATCTGCACATCTGTGCGGAGTTGGGATTCGGGATACTCGGGCTACGCAACTGGACCAAATCTTGGTGCGAGGCTGACAGCCATGTGGAACTGCTTCAAGAAGCGCTCGTGGCCGACGAAATTTTGTTTCTCTTCGGGTGATAGAGCCTGTCGCAGAATGAGTGTGCGCAAGCACGCAAACACGTGAACCAGGTTCACACCTACAGTATCCTGTCGGGAACAGCCTCGTCTGCTCTCCAACCGGATACTTCGCTCTTCCAGCCGGAGGAGCGGTTCAAGTCGGGATGAAGGAAATCTTCCACTTCCATGTCTGCCTCAGGAATGACAGCGAGGTTGTTGCAAACAAGCTGACATTCCTCTGGGCGCAGCACACAACATGAAGGATCTGAAAAGCGGTGAACCCCGGCCCTCTCTCACTGCAGAACCCCCTTCCCTGGTATTTAAGGTTTAAAGTGCTGTGACGCTGTATGCAGGCTGGCGACTGCGCCGGTTGGGTCAACACAGTAGACAAACCGTCGATCAATCAGCAAGAGCTGGCCATACAGTGCATACGCATTGTCCGTCAGACTTTGCACCTCCCTAACCAATGTCGAGAATTTTCGCTTGAAAACCGTGGAAAACAAAATCCTGTAACTGTTGCGCCGGCACAGCAAAATGCGAAGATCGGCTCCAGCTTGCTCTGCTAACTCGGCTAGGACGCGGAGGTCTGGTCTATCGAGCATGTACATGGGGTCTCGGCCGTTGGGGTACGACATCATGCCGCTCTCCAAGTAATACATCACGTTCAGACCGTAAAGAGCCGAAGAACCTGCATTCACCAGTGCCGACATAGCACGTGTAACATTCTGCTCATACTGCCCGTACGAATCCAGCGCCCATGAATGGGCAGAAAATAAGCCGCCATGACCAATCCAGAACAACATTTTCTCCAGCTCTACATTCTTCTTACACGGGCCTCCTCCAAACTCGCAATGCATAAATGCTGTTGACCATGAATGATGACGGGTACCTTCCAAGCCCGCCACAAAGACAAACCGCACTTCCGGCGAGAACGTGGTTTTGTTGATGATGTCGGTATGGACACGTTGAAATGGCTGAGGTGGCATTGTCTCTTTGCACACCCAAGCTCTTGTTCCAAAGGCTACTCGGGCCAGGAAGGGTGCCAGGACGCACAGCACGCCAGTGACAAACAAACAAGTTGAGCAGGCCACCAAGAAGTTCATCCTAAAAATGTTGGCGCAGGTCGCCCAGGTATGGTTTAGAGTGTAGGGTTTAGGGTTTAGGGTGTAGGGCCCATGACCGGCTACAACATGAGATCCTTGAGGCGCACGGCCAAATCGGAGCGACAGGCACATTCAAATCGAACGTCCGGGCAGTTTGATGTCATGTGTCATGTGCGCTACGCGCCTACTTTTACTTGTGCTTTACTCTCTCTTCCTCTCTGCAAACGCCTACGCTCTTGACGAGGCCTGTTCCATGCTGGGTGAGTACAAGCATAAGCAACCCTAAACCCTAAACCCTAAACCCTAAACCCTAAACCCTAAACCCTAAACCCTAAACCCTAAACCCTAAACCCTGAACCCTAAACCCTAAACCCTAAACCCTGAACCCTAAACCCTAAACCCTAAACCCTTTGTGTGGTGCGATGACCGGAACTTCAAGCATGCAGCAAAGTTGTGTGGTAAATGGTCGGAACGAAACTGGACCTGACACTTACACCCCGAACCCTAACCTCTTCGTTTGCCAAGCCCAAGCTTTGGGACTTGGAGGGTTTAGGGTTTAGGGTTCAGGGTTTAGGGTTTAGGGTTTAGGGTTTAGGGTTTAGGGATCCGGATTTCTGCAAACAAGGGCCTCGGTGAAGAGCTTGTACACAGACCTGATATGGTTCTCGTTGATGTTGTATGACAGCACCGTCCTGCAGAATGCAGGCTTGTTTGGGCATTTCGACCGCTGACGGAGGCATGAAACTGTGGGATTTCGGGTAAAGGGGTTCAGGGTTTAGGGTTTAAGGTGATTTTGCACTCGCTTTAGTATCTAGGGGCCCACACCCCGCCCCAAACAATTTCGGGGTTTTGCTCACCTCTATGAATGGTAACAGGGGCTGGAGGTATGGGGCGAGTAGGTGCTTTTTTGGCTCCCAGCCTCCCCCCCCCCCCCCCCCCCCGCGTCATCTCCGAGACACGAACTTCGAATAATTGCGGGTAACCCCCGTCAATAATACCCTGAATAGTTTTTAGGGAACTTCGCTGAGGGTTGTTGCTGAAGCCAGTGTATCATTAGTCAACAGGGTGAAGATTGAATAATCCTCAGTGTATCTCAGTATTCCGATACCCAGGTGTGATCATACACAGGCGACATGAAAAGCTGTGGGGTTGATGAGTTAAATAGTTGCTAGGATGGCCCTTTAAACCCTCTGAAAAATGTTCCTGAAATATGATCCTCTTCAACCCAATAATGGGAATTACAAAATGTCCCAAGGGCATACCGCATTTGTGTGTATGGAGGAATCTGACCCTAAAGCAAGCTCTTAATTAGCCAAAAAGGGCGCGCCTGGGGCAACCGGCCCCTAAACCCGGCCCTAAGCCTTAAACCGCAAGTTGGAAGCTCTTGACCTGAAGAAAAGCTTGAAAGCCTGAACCCGGAGCGGAGTCGAAACTAAACCCTAAACCCTAAACCCTAAACCCTAAACCCTAAACCCTCAACCCTCAACCCTAAACCCTAAACTCTCTCTTTCATATAATAATTTAAACCTTAATGGGGAACGTGGCCATTGGCAAAAAAACCATGGCCATTGGCAAAAAAGCCGTGGCCATTGGCAAAAAAGCCGTGGCCATTGGCAAAAAAGCCGTGGCCATTGGCAAATTCGCCAATGGCCACGGGAAAGTTGCCAATGGCCACGGTTTTTTTGCCAATGGCCACCAATGTCATTAAGGTTGGTCGCCAAAATGGGTTTTTCAAACCCAATTCGCACAAAATGCCCCCCAACCTTAATGGGGAACGTGGCCATTGGCAAAAAAGCCGTGGCCATTGGCAAGTGGCATTTGCCAATGGCCACGGCTTTTTTGCCAATGGCCACGGCTTTTCTGCCAATGGCCACGGCTTTTTTTGCCAATGGCCACGGCTTTTTTGCCAATGGCCACGGCTTTTTCCCCCCACCCCACGCCCCCCCACCCCCCCCCCCCCCCCCCCACCCCCCCCCCCACCCCCCCCCCCCCCTCCCACCCCCCCCACCCCCCGCCCCCCCCAACTCCCTTCCCAACCCCTCCCCCCCCCCTCTACACCCCCCCCCATGCCCCCCCTTCCCTCTTCTGGCCCAGACCCCCATTCTGGGCTTGAAAACCTGGGGCCAGATCAAGATGAAGGCTTTGCGGGGCCGGGCAACGCGGCAGCCCCTTGTTTCTCATCTTGGGTGGTCCGAGGGTGGGGTGGGGAAAATGCAACTTCCGGAGCCCCATTCTGGGGTTGGAGCACGAAGGGAGGGGACATACGACAAACCTCTAAAATAAACCCGTACATTTCTCAATGTTTTGGGATTCTCTGCAAGCAGAAGAAAAGGGACATACGACAAAGCCGACGAGCACGAAGGGAGGGGACATACGACAAACCTCTGAAAATAAAACTTCAGTTTCTTAATTCTTGGGGTTCTCTGCAAGCAGACAAAGAGGGACATACGACAAAGCCGACGAGCACGAAGGTGGCGACATACGACAAAATCTAAGAGCACGAAGGGAGGGGACGTACGACAAACCTGCAGACCTCTCATCAAACCCTACGAGCATGAAGGGAGGGACATGCGATAAACTCTACGAGCACGAAGAGAAAGGACATACGACAAAGCTCTAGGCCTCTCATCAAACCCTACGAGCAGGAGCCAACATGAGGCGAGGTCACCGGGGCACTAATTGGAAAGCAACCATGTGGAAGCCAGGCAGCTTAAAGTGTGCCAAACACAACCAACAAGACGGCCAAAAATAGGCAGGGTCACCGGGGAAAACGAACACGAGCAAAGTGAATATGAGCAGAAAGAGAACGAATACGAGCAAACTGACGTCGAGCAGAGAGAGAACGAATACGAGCAGAATGAATACGAGCAGAAAGAGAATGAGTACGAGCAGACTCAGTATGAGCAGAAAGACAGCGAAAACGAGCGGACTGAAATCGAGCAGAGAGAGAACGAATACGTGCAGAAAAAGCACGAATACGAGCAGAAAGAGAACGAACACGAGCAAAATGAATATGAGCAGAAAGAGAACGAATACGAGCAGAATGATTACGAGCAGAGAGAGAACGAAGACGAGCAGACTGAAATCGAGCAGAGAGAGAGAACGAATACGAACAGAATGAATACGAGAAGAAAAACAACGAAAACGAGCGGACTGAAATCGAGCAGAGAGAGAACGAATACGAGCAGAATGAATACGAGCAGAACGAGAACGAACACGAGACGAGCAGATCAGAAAAAGAACGAATACGAGCAGAATGAATACGAGCAGAAAGAAACGCATACGAGCAGAATGGAAACCAAGCAGAATGACAAAGAACACGAGAACGAACACGAGACGAGCAGATCAGAAAAAGAACGAATACGAGCAGAATGAATACGAGCAGAAAGAAACGCATACGAGCAGAATGGAAACCAAGCAGAATGACAAAGAACACGAGCAGAATGAATAAATGAGGTTGGAGGACAGGGCTTGCTGAGGAAAATGTGAACTTTATATTTCTTAATGTTTTGGGATTCTCTGGGTGGGTGGGTTTTTTTCTAGAGTCCAGACAGCGGCTCTACTAGAGATTGCTCGACCCAGAGCTGCTGAACCCTAAACCCTAAACCCTAAACCCTAAACCCTAAACCCTAAACCCTAAACCTCAATGTGAAGCCATGTCCTCAAGTCTTTGTCGTTGACTGGAGGCAGCTTGCTTGAAGATATGCCACCCATGGCTGTGAGCTTCACAGCCGCGCCACATTCGTGGCGTGGTGCGGTGGCGCTACAGTCGGTTCGGGGTTTAGGGTTTAGGGTTTAGGGTTTAGGGTTTAGGGTTTAGGGTTTAGGGTTCAGGGTTTAGGGTTTAGAGGTTTAGAAACTGTGTTGAAGGTGGTGAAGGGGTTTGGAGGCTCAGGGTTCCGGGTCAAGGTTGGGCCGCCGAGTTGAAGCGCTTCGAGCGGCAGCCCACCGAATCTGCGAGATGGGTTTAGGGTTTATGGTTTAGGGTTTGAGGTTTAGGGTTTAGGGTTTAGGGTTTCGTCATCGAAGCTCGAGCATCGATCCGGGCATTCGATCTCAATAAGCCTCCGCTTGCTAAACAGCTTGTGGATACAGCAGTGAGCCTAGAACTTGAAGCATCAATCTAATAAGGCTGTGACTGGTCTGTAATCTCAACCAGGCGCATTGGCCAGGAACAGGCTCGTCAAGTCATATTTGCTACATGCACCGTCATGATCATGGCTTTGACCAGTGCCACCACCCACCGCCACCGCCGCCGCCGCCACCACCGCCACCACCACCACCAGCATCATGATCATCATCACCATCGTCCGTTTTGTTCCGTGGCCGCACCGTGTCTGGAATGGTCGCCTACTCTACGAGAGCAGAGTATCCTGGTAGCCCAGCAACCATATCCCGTTTTTTGGGTTGGTTCCTTTACAAGGGAACCTTGAACCAAAGCAAGGGCCAAAGGGTACCACTGGGCTACCAAGGGTGCGGCAGCGCTGTGTATCCAAACGACTGGGCTGTCTGGGCGGGCAGCAGCCTGGAGTAGGCACCCTTTTCACTTCAAAGGGGCTTATATAAGGGAACTCTAAGCCCTTATATAAAAAAGGGGACAAAGGGGATCCTAACTTCTGACCTCTTAGGCCCAAAGCCTGATGACAGCTAGGCCAAGTCGATTTCCACAGCTTGTGGTGGGGCGGACGTGAACCGCTGCCTCGTCTGCTAAATCTTCGAGCCGTCGGTGCATCATGTGTGCCCCCCTTCCGAGCTCGTTCTTCTGGGTGAAACTAGGAGAAAGCACAGCTCAAGCCGGTGGAGTCCGTCTTCCTGTGCTCCTCATGTGCCGCAGCAGCTCAATGCTTGCAACCTCTGCCTTCACTTCATCCATCAATGCTAGCCTTACCTACATCTCCGGTGTTGGGCTTCTTGAAGCCACCACCCCCCTCCCCCCCTCCCCCCTCTCTGTGCCGACGTGAGCAAGCTGGTGACGTCCCTGTTTGGGGTATCTATGCGTTCGAGTCGAGACCTCGCAAATCGGAAATGATGATGCCCTGGAACCCGCAACTCAAGCGACAGTGGAGCATGGCTCGGGCCCGGGCTTGTCACGATTACTGCTTGAGAGCACACCTGAATCCGCAGTCTAGGTTTCTGGGAGAATCTGCAAGCATCAGTCAGAGACTGTGAGTGCATCTGCTAAAACAGACCATAAGCCCTCAATCCCGATACGAAACGCCCACGATGAAATCGAAGCTGAAAACCCGCAAAGCTAACCCAGAGGGCCGTTTCGGGTGTGGAGCAACTCCGGACGGCTGCATCCCATCATGAAAAGGCCCTAAGCCCTAAGCCCTAAGCCCTAAGCCCTAAGCCCTAAGCCCTAAGCCCTAAGCCCTAAGCCCTAAGCCCTAAACCCTAAACCCTAAACCCTAAACCGCGAACCTTAGCTACATTGACTTTGTGTTCCTCGCACAGGACCGTAACCCCTTTTTAAGGGCCGGAGTTCCGGTCGGTGACAAAACTCATAAATGAGGTCCCAGCGCCCTGAAGGCCCCGAGCCATGCTCAAAATATCCAAGGCAAGAAACACCAGCCCTCAAACCCTAAACACTAAACCTTGGACCCTGAACCCCACTCAAACCCTAAACCCTAAAACCTTGGACCCTAAACCCCAAACCCCAAACCCCAAATCCCAAACCCTAAATCCCAAATCCTAAGCCCTAAACCCTAAACCCTGAACCCTAAACCCTAACCCCTAAACCCTAAACCCTCAACCCAATGGGACTCCGGGCCAGGACTCCCCTCCCAAAGAGGTCTTGGCAGGCGGGTGCTTTGTCTCAAAAGACATGTAGGCGCGGCCTGGCGAGCTCTTTGCTGAGGGTTTAGGGTTTAGGGTTTAGGGCTGTTCCATTCTCTCGGGGTAGTTGCATGGTCCCTTCATATGGTCCCTTACCTCCTTTAAAGGGTTCTGAAGTATGGGCCCATGTAGCTACCCCAAGATATGTGGGCCGTACTAATTATAGGCCCTGTGCCTATGCCGGGGCTCTGGAGATCAGGGCTTGCTTTATGCTGTATGTTTTTTTCATTCTACATCGTTTCATACTTATGTTGGCGTTCGTGTGTACACCCTTGCATGGTGCTGAACTGACCAATTTGCGCTGCAGGGAATTCAGTTTGTAGGGTGCAGCCGAACAGTTTGAAGCCCACGCATAAAATCCATACTGCCTTAAACATCCTGGTGCGAAGCTGTGGGAAGGTTCAGGCAGGCTTGCAAAGGCTACATTTCGAAAAAATAGATGTATTGTATTCAGTATCCTGTATCAAAAATGCAAACCAATAATTCCTTCATGGGAACCCTAAACCCAAATAGGGACCCTATTTTTGGGTCTAGCCCTAACCCTAAACCCTAAACCCTAAACCCTAAACCCTAAACCCTAAACCCTAAACCCTAAACCCTAAACCCTAAACCCTAAACCCTAAACAGTAAACCCTAAACCCTAAACCCTAAACCCTAAACCCTAAACCCTAAACCCTAAACCCTAAACCCTAAACCCTAAACCCTAAACCCTAAACCCTACTCCTAAAACCGAAGTTCAGCCTTTCGATCCTAGTGCTTGTAAGGGTTGAATGTTATGTTAACTTGCATGACACCTTTTTCTATATATCACACGTGGCTAATACTAATCTTCTGTCAGGTGTGTGTGTGTGTGTGTCTGTGTGTGTGTTTGTGCTTATAAGGTGCTGGAGGGTCTAGTTTGGGGTCATAGGCCCGCATGAGTTGCTCGGGCCTGTCTTGACGCCCTCTTTCAGCACGTCGAAACCAATGTTTGGTGTCGCCTGGCATCAACCATGGCAGAAATCAAGGTTGTCAACCATAGGGGGAATGAACCTCAGGTCTGAACTGCAACTTACCACTCCCATCTCAACCCTAATTACAGGCTAGAACTACTTCGCACGCGCGGCTTCTGAGACCACTCCCAAAACGTCTACCCTTGCTCTCCGGGCCCCTCTGCGCGACACCAACTCACGGCAGATCCACGTAGATCATTCCCTCCACGTCTCGGTCCTCCTCCGGCATCAGTTTCTGGATGTCGGGGTTTAGGAAACCTAGACCCTAAACCCCTACAAACCCTAAACCCTAAACTACAAACCCTAAACCCTAAACTACAAACCCCAAACCCTAAACTACAAACCCTAAACCCTAAACTACAAACCCCAAACCCTAAACTACAAACCCTAAACCCTAAACTACAAACTACGAAATCCTGAGCCCTGAGCCCGAACAGGGGCTGAGTGCACGGGAAACCCTAAACCCTAAACCCTAAACCCTAAACCCTAAACCCTAAACCCTAAACCCTAAACCCTAAACCCTAAACCCACAGCTTCGGCCAACTCAGGGCCTCCGAACTCTTGCGCTGCAGGAACTTCTGCAAGGCTTAGCTATGTTATCTTTCCGGCTTAGGGTTTAGGGTTTAGGGTTTAGGGTTTAGGGTTTAGGGCTCAGCGTTCATGGGGCCTTGGGCTTAGGTGGGGTTTAGAGACTTTTAAAGAAAGAACCGATGCCCGACACCGGGGAACCCTGAAGTGGGACTGGCGTGCTTCAGATCTTCAAGGCAAAGCTGCGAGGCAAGAAGGTTTCGGGTTGGGGTTTCGGGTTTAGGGTTTAGGGTTTAGGGTTTAAGGTTTAGGGTTTAGGGTTTCGGGTTTAGGGTTTCGGGTTTAGGGTTCGGGTTTAGGGTTTCGGGTTTAGGTTTTCGGACTTGTCGGGCTTCGGGTATCGGGTATGTCGGGTTTGGGGTGCCCTCTTCCCTAGCTGAAGTGTCCGACTCCTTGTGTTGCTACAATATATACTACCTAGGCGGAGGCCACAAACCCGAATTGCTGTTTCCGGCTTGGTCTCGCGCCATCTGCAACTGTGGCAGCACCTGCATCCAGAACCCAAGGATTCTTGCCATATTACTGTTGCTACCATTGTTGCCGCTAAGTTTGCTATTATGATTCGCACTTTTCGTTGTTATTGATGCTAAGAACCTGATTTTTGCTGATTCATACTACAATTGCTAATATATACATATACATCTATACACACATAAGTATATATGTATATATGTTTCTACATACATACATACATACATACATACATACATACATACATGCATACATACATAAATACATACATATATATATATACACACACGACAACGGCAGCTTCTGCAACTCGGAGAGGAGATCGAAACCATGGAGCGTAAGCCTAAGCTTATCATTATGGGACTCTTCTCTTAGGGTTTATGGTTTAGGGTTTAGGGTCTTCATCGGCATACTTTTGAGTACAGAAAACGGATACTTGCCACGTTCTAGGAGGACAAACGCCGAGGTCGAGATCGAGGCCATATTCTATAAACCCAAACCGCGCCTAAACCTCAAAGCCCTGCAGCTTAGGCTTAGGCCCTTTGAGGGGTCAAGGAGTGACTAAGAGTTTGGGTGCTTGGAGTCTGGGATGTGGAGTGGGTGATGAAGGAGTTGGGAAAGTGGAGTGGGTGATGAAGGAGTTGGAGTTCTTTTGCTGGTACCTTGACCACTTGGCGCTCTCTGACGCCGGCTTTCGGCTTGACAGCGGCTACCAAGCTAGCCTGAAATCATTCGAATTCCGTCCGAGCAACCTGCCCCATGGACACTAGAACCTGAATACTTAACCCGGACACCCCAGACCTCCAAACGTGTATATCCTAAACCCTACACTGCCTACACTAGTAAAACAAACAAAACTAAACCCGATAAACGAAGTATTCTCAGCCCGGCGCTGAGGCCACAGGCACACAGACCTCGCCAACCTTAGAGGAGAAGCTTTGGCAATGTTGGACGGGGGGGTTTTTGGGTTTGGGGTCTGGTTTCCAGGGTTCAGGGTGGGTTGACCCTGATTGGAACAAATCCCTAAGCCCTAACCCCCATATGCGGATCGCCAGACTTAAGACATCAGCATCGTACGCAAGAAGTCGAGGAAACTCCGCACTGGTCCCTCCCCCCGGCGACTCTACGTGATTGAACCCTGCTGCCGCAAAGCCTGAAACCCCAACACCACGCGCCTGACGATTCTGAAATCCCCCAGAGTCTTACCCTAAACCCTAAACCCTAAACCCTCAACCCCAAAGCCGTGAAACCAGAAACGTCCAAGTGTTAAAGCCCTATAGGGCACTGAGACCCTGGCTCAAACCCTGAAAGCTCTCAAGCCCAAAGAACATTTACCCTAAACCCAAAACCAAAACCCAAAACCCAAAACAGAAGCCCTGAGGCCCGAAGCCCGTTAGGCCAGCCTGCACCAAGAAAGCGACTTAAGAATCCAGGACCCTACAACCCTGAAAATTGCAAGCCTTTTTGTGGCACATTGAGTATTGGGTAGAATCTTACTTGGCCTTTTATGACACGGGGCCACTCGAAACCCCTGACCCTAAACCCTAAGCCCTGAAGCCCAAACCCCGGTTTAGGGTTTAGGGTTTAGGGTTTAGGGTTTAGGCTTTAGGGTTTAGGGTTTAGGGTTAAACCCTACACCCGAATGCTCCATACCAAGGCTGCGGCACACTTTGATGCTAACGACAGGGCCGCGACCAGCAGATCGACTTGCTGATTGCCTCAGCACGGCTCAGGATTCAGGGTTGCGTTTGGGGTTTAGGGTTTAGGGTTTAGGGTTTAGGGTTTAGGGTTTAGGGTTTAGAGTTCAGGGGCTTTTGGGTTCGAGAGGCTCGTTGCGATGTAGGGTCTCCGGGCTTTCTGTTGAAGGGAAAACGGATGTGCGCTTTCGCCGAACAACTGAATAGTATCTAGGCGTCTATGGCAGGACCTGGATGAAATCTTCTGGCACCATAAGGCTTCCGCACACCCGAGACCTGTTGCTCCGTAGTTCTGCTAGCATATGCAGTATGTGCAGCAGCACCCGTCTCTCGTAGACAACCGCTAAAAGCCATTCCCTTGCCACAATCCAGAGGCGAACGCTGCTGAACCGAAGCATGCCCTACCCTAAACCCTAAACCCTAAACCCTAAACCCTAAACCCTAAACCCCAAACCCCAAACCGGAAACCCCAAACCCCAAACCCTAAACCCTAAACCCGAGGTAGACCACCCACCCACACCCCACCTCCCCCCCACCCCCGACCACAAAGCAAGTCTATCCATCTTCTTCGTGGTTCTCTCACTGGAACCTTGCTGCCAGCCCACACATGTTGTTTCAAACCTTCAACTCAACTGGAACTGAAACATTCAAAGGGGCTCTGCCTTTGAATAGCAGCACGCAATCAAATACCCAAGATGTCGCATCAACAAGACCAACTAGTACCGAGACGAAAAGCAAGCGGAGATAGATAGTGAATGTAGTTACGTACGCCAGCAGTACATGTCAAGTTTCTTGGCAAGGAAATAAATGCTCGAAATGACAACGTTGAAGATCAGACGGATGATGTAGAACACAGGAACGATACAACCACGTGCAAAATCCATATCGACAAGGCATTCTTGAGAAAATAGTGCGGAAAAGGACAATTCTGGCCATCTGAACCTGATAGACCAACCAAGCCGAGACCAAAGGAACTTCCTTTAAGGGGCTCCAAGTATGGGCATTCAGGGAAGCCCTCTGGCCGAATAAGCAATCTCTTGCAGGGTGAGGATTCCAACTTTCTCGCTTCGACGGGCGATCTCAGAAAATGTGATTTCTGAACATAAAGTTCGACCGTGGTAGGGATGTAGTGGTGATTAGGGTGAAGGTTGGGGTTTGGAGAGAGGTGCTTGTTGATAGGCTGTGGTCAAATGGGCAAGGCTCTGTACACTGCATTCAGGGGCTTTGACACTGGACATTGCAATTTCAAATACCATGAAGAGGGGCACCACTGACAGGAGGGTTTCTACGCGCTTTGGGTGTCAAACCAAACCGAAACCCCTAAACGCCCTAAACACTGTGCACAAGAGTCGGGTACCGGGCTTAGGGAGGGCTCTCCTTCATAGCTCGTCCCTGAAGGCAGAATACTAACACATCGTTAAAGCCTCTAGATGATACGGGGGCTTCCGAAATTCAGGGGTACCTTATTGGGGTCCTTATTATAAGAGACTCCTACTATTTGGGGATCTCTATTCGGGGTCCCCGTTTTTCGCAAACCCCCATACCCTGTGCCAGTACCAAGGCCCTGAACTTCACCGCGGCCATGCAGGCAGGGTGCAGGAAACCGTTATGCACACTTCCTCATCCGGAGTCACCTGCTGCAAAGCTTTGCTGGTTCTCCGCTGCTTCTGCTTGAAGCGCTTGTTGCTTGTAAGCCCCTGACCGCGAAACGCTCCGAAACCCTAACCTTAGGATCTAAAGCCCATAAGACGAGCTCAAAAAAAAAGTCCTGGCATATGGGGGAAGCTGCATGGACTCAGAGACCCTTTTGTCTCTTCAAGACTTATCTAGTACACTTCTGTTTGTGCTGCACTTGGCGAGTTCGTGCGGCTCAACAACTCTTATCGTGGCTTAGGGTTTAGTTTAGTGTTTAGGGTTTAGGGTTTAGTGTAGGGTTTAGGGTTTGGGGTTTAGGGTTTTGGGTTTCGGGTTTGGGGTTTGAAGTTCAGGGTTCAGGCGCTGAGCCCAAGCCCCACCGCGCCTCCATGGTCAGGGTTTCTCGAAACCACCATCGGCCATCTTCCTCGCGCACACGCCAACTTGCACACAAAAGTATCTAGACCCGGGAGTAACCTGGGAATAAAAAGGGTACCCGCTTTGGCTGTAAGGGGGTGATAAGCGAACCCCAATCCTAAAAAAAGGAAATAAGGGCCTACTCCCGGTCCTAGGTAAATAGTTTTTACATGTTGCAAGGTATTCCTTTACACGTCAGTTTCTTCCACTCTAAAAATAAACCCTAACCCCCTCCCAGCCAAAATGACCGACATCCGGACCCCGCTCCGCAACTTCGTTTTTCAGGTTCGGGTCGGTGTTTAAAGTTGTAGGGTGCCCACAGGCAGTTCATCACAAGATCTGAGGACAGATGCTGTGACCTTTTGTGCGGTATGCGCTCAGCAAGAGCGGGCATAGCCATCAGCACATTTGGCGCGCTTGCAACCCGTTCGACAGGAGCAGGCGAATCATACGAATACTCTCCGCTTTTTGTAGTGTACGCTGGGTGATGGCAGGCAGAGCCATCAGGACAGCAGGCACATGTTGGACAATCCTTGAGGAACAAACTCTGAAGCATTCTGAAGCTTGGTGCGGTTTGTTCTCTGCAAGCGCTGGGACTGCTTTGAGGACCTCTGACGAAGAAAGCGGATTCACGGTTCTGGTCTTGTCACGCACACCATGCACGAGAGCAGGAACTGCAACATCCACGCACATACCGATGTCGCGATCGACCTCAGCCTACCCCCCCCAAAGTAGGCTTCCAGCTTCACGTGGAAGGATCACGTCTTAATCACAAGCATAGCCTCTGCCAGGACATGCTGACATCTTGCGGTTTCTATTGAAGAAGGCTGGAATTACTTTGACGTCCTCTTCGTGGAGTTCCTTGTCAGCCCGGTCCAGCAGATCCATGGGTTAAGTCGTCTTCTTGATCTCTAATGTGAGAATTCGGAGCTGGGGGAGGCCGTCCTCTGTCACTCTCCTGCAGCCCTCTCAACGCCGCTTTGGCATCATGGCGGTGCAGGTTGCGGGATGCCGTTCTGCCACCTGGCAAGCGCAGCTGCTTGCCGGATGGAGCTGCAGGAGTTGGGCTGACAAACACCAAGAGCCTAAACCCTAAACCCTAAACCCTAAACCCTAAACCCTAAACCCTAAACCCTAAACCCTAAACCCTAAACCCTAAACCCTGAACCCTGAACCCTAAACCCTAAACCCTAAACCCTAAACCCTAGCCGACACAGGTCGCTCGCCCGCCTTCCACAGCATGGGGGTCGGTGGGGCCCGGTACCGCAATTCAAAAAATCAGTTTTTGGGCGGTGGGGTGTGCTCCCTCCGCGGCAGTGGGGTGTGCTCCCTCCCCCCCCCTGACCCCCCTGGCCGACCCCCCAATTCCTTTAACCCAACGAACGTCATGAAACTGAATAAGTTTTTAGAAGTGGACTGTTGTCTGAGTTTAGGCCTAAACCCTAAAAGGAATGGCCTAAACCCTAAAAGGAATAGGTTTGGGTGGCTTTGCCGCCTTGGACGGCGTGGGGTGGGAGAAAAGTGTTAGATGGCCCCCCACAATCGGGCCAAAGCTGCTCTTCGCACCTCATGAAGCTTTCGAGCTTGTTCCGAAACCTAACCTTCACAGCATCTACGCCCTATCACAGCAAACCCTAAACCCTAAACCCTCAACCCTAAGCTTCCTAAACCCGGACTCGTTGGCAGAGCGCCCGCGATGGACGTGGCCATCACTAGGCCGCCAGGCCTGTAGTGTGGGCGGCAATCTTTCAGCCCCAGCCAAGACGCAGCGACTTATCCAGGGTGCACCCTAAACCCTAAACCCTAAACCCTAAACCCTAAACCCTAAACCCTAAACCCTAAACCCTGGCTAGACTTCGACTTAGACCCTAAACTCGAAGCCTCTGAAGCTTCAATGTCCAAGGCATCAAAAGCCTCCAGCCTCAAGCATCCGGGGTGCAGGTATCTCAGGGTTTAGGGCTCAGGGTTTAGGGATTCGGTTTCGGGTTGAGGAGACCTTTAGCCCCACTTGTGGCTTTCAGGGAGAATCCTGATGCCAGTCACCCAGCTCCGTCTGTTTCTGCTTGCTCGCAGCATTGACCTGAGTAAGCCCCTGAATCTTCAAACCCGAATCCTTCAGGCTTAACCCCTATAGCCTAAACCTTACTAAAGCCCGAACTTCTCAAAACTCTCACCCCCTGAACCCCTAATCTTTTTAAACTCTAACACCCTATAAGCCCTGATTTCTCTAAACCCTTAACATGAAACTCCCTAAGCTCCCTCAAGAACGGGTTTGGGGTTCAGGGTGAAGGTTGGCAGATTTTGGGTTTAGGGTTTAGTCCAGAGAGCTCGAGCTACCGTGCAGTCCTCCGGTTGAACTTGTTTAAATTCAATAGGGGTCCCTTGGGCCTAGAGGTTCCCAGTACAGAAGGCATGCGGTTTGGGGTTTAGGATTTAGGGAGTTTAGGGTTTAGGGTTTAAGGGAGCCCTGAGAGTTTGGAATTTTTGGCTGTTGGGGTTCGTGATTTTGGTTTGTCACAGGGACTGAGGAGTGAGAAAGTGAGAGAGCTGCTCTGCCTGGGCAGGGTTGGGGTTTTAGGCTGAAAATGAAAAAGGAGGCAAGACCTTGCAAATTATTGAGCAAACCGGGTAGGCTTTAGGGTTTAGGGTTTAGGGTTTAGGGTTTAGGGTTTAGGGTTTAGGGTTTATCGTTTAGGGTTTAGGGTTTAGGGTTTAGGGCTTAGGGCTCAGGGCTGAGGGCTGAGGGTTGAGGGTTGAGGGTTGAGGGTTTAGGGTTTGGGGTGTAGGGTGTAGGGTGTAGGGTTTAGAGTCACGAAACTTCCAGGTTTGGGAAATTGCTGCACAAAAAACCCTAAACCCCGAACCCCGACAAGTGCCGGGCAGTGACGAAGGGCTTGCTGCTGGCACTGACTTCCGCACCTGGCGTGAGCTTGGTCTTAGAAATACCTTGGGATGTTCCCCCGTATACGAACAGTCCTTAATAGGGACTATAGTAACCCCCCTATTTTAATCCCTATTAAGGACTGCTCGTATAAGGGGGAACTTCCCAAGATTTACCTTACACCGGGCTTGGGGTTTACCCGTTGGGGCACCAGGGGTGAACTGTTCGATGAACTTCTGATGCCTCAGCGTGGCAAGCTTCAGAACGGGCCACTTGTTGGTCGAAACTTTCATTAACTTGTCTTGTGCCTAACGCGGATAGACGTGATCCCAACCTTGACATCTGGGGCATAGCGTACCCTCGGCTGCAAAGCAGGTAGACTTACTTGCTTTCCCATCCAACAGGGTAGACAATAACTCTAGCACACTCTGACCTCCCAATGTATCATTCCACGTAGATATGTCTACACATACTGTAAATCACATGTATACTTACATTACTACAACCGCTCTAAACCAGCACTGCGACTACTGCACTCTATCTTTCCGTAACATAAGACATCGGCAACCGATATCTATGTATGTATGATCTGTTCGCACAGCAATGCACCAATTTTAGGTTGCTCATTAACCCCCCAACAAAAGTTTAACTTTTAGCTCCCTTCATATGAAATTAGAGGAACCCCAAAACTCATAAAGTGCTAAAGTTGTAGCAAAGCCCCACGACTTGAGGGACTTCAAGGCTCGGCGTTGGGCGCACCCTCCTCCAGAGCGCAGCTCTGGATGCAGAAGCTCAGCTTGAAGGGCTTCCCTGAGCCGGGTCTTCAGGGGGCTCTTTCAACAGGCCTCCAGGGCTTTATTGTGCGCTCGCTTTTATTTATTTCTTTCTTTTCTTTTTTGTGTTTTTTTTTTGGGGGGGGGGTTCAGTGCTTGGAGTGGTTTTCGGGCGTTCGGGGCTTCGGTGCCTCGGCTTCAGGATTTGGGGGGGCGTTTTGCGTGGTT
Source organism: Symbiodinium natans (assembly GCA_905221605.1). NCBI lineage: Eukaryota > Dinophyceae > Suessiales > Symbiodiniaceae > Symbiodinium > Symbiodinium natans. The sequence goes on from CAJNDS010002291.1 coordinate 33,074, forward strand.
TGGGAATCTATAGCAAGGAGCTCCTGGGGCAACGCGGGCCGACGATTTACATCAAGGCCCATGCGCAAAGGAGGCACTCGATAAGGGTCTGTCCCTCGTTCTCAAAGCTCAAGACTCAGCATATGCATTGCCCCTCTCCCCGCCGGCGCACCCATGTCCAGCTAAACTCTCCAAGCCATGCTTCAACCATAGGCTTCACGATTCACAGACAACCCTGAGGACCCTAAACACTGAGCCCTAAACGCCCTAAACCCTAAACCCTGAACGGCGCCGGGTAGTGAACAAAACTGTCCTTTGCAGGGCCGCTGAGGTCCTGGCCACCCCAGCTGATCCCCGCTCTGCACGGCATCAGCTCGCTACACTGCGCCTGGCGAAGCAGAGTGTGAGGAGCTCAGGGGCTGGGGTGTGGGGCTTGCGGTATGGGGTTTAGGGTTTAGGGCTTTAACCCTCAACTCCCCTACGAAAGAAATGTAAATGAGCTGGGTAACGCCTAGGACACAACGAAGCACACCTGGGCACTGCCCAACGCGTTCTACGCTTCTTTCGCAGACCTACACCGTGACACCCTAGAGCCAAAACCCTATAAACCCTAAACCCTTCGTGTTGAGCCACTCAGGACTAGGCCCTTCAAACGGCTTCAGCTTTATGGAAGCTGCCGTGGGTTTTTGTCGGTGATTGTCTTGGCAGTACCCTGAGGCATGAAATGAGGACATCCATGTTGGTGTCGGTACTGGTTAGATACTTTGATCAAGGCACCCAGAACCCAAGAAGTGCAAAAGTGTACCATACGTAGAGCTCCGTTGAGTTAAGGGAGAATGATGGAGCACACGGGTTTTGAAGTTTGGGACTTTGGACACGGAGTGAGACTTCCCCTGGCGCAGTGACTTTTTGTGTCCAATGTGGCCGCGTCATTTCTTCGTGAGGAGGTACACGGCCTCCGCAAATCCTTGCAGCTTCGTTGATGTACTGTCCGCAACCCGGTGGTCATGAACAAGATATGGGCTAGCGTGGAAACCCGGTAACCTGGTCGTGAGCGAAAGCAACCGATTGCAAGCCTTCTCGCTTGTTTTTCACTCCATTGTCTTACAAAAGGGCGAATCTTGCCAACATGTCAACCTTATCGTTTCTGAGCTTTGTTGACGTATCGTTTGAAAATGAATCGTTCATGTCGGGGCCGGCCTTGCTTAGGTTTCCACACCCGGCTCCTTTTGCCAAGGTGGCTTTTCTAAGTCAGGGTCGCTTTTGCAGAGCCTCTTAAAGGAGCCCCACGTATTACCATAACATCCTTGATAAGGAGCCTCATAGAACAGGTTTCTAAGACAGCACCCTAGAACCTAAGGAACAGCTCCACCTCCTCCCCTCCCCCCCCAGGCTCCCCACGTCGTTCGTACAGGGGGCTTCAAGCCCCTCGGCTGGTTATGCATGCTCGCTACATCAACAGGCACTCATACTCCTGCAGGGCCGACCATGCTTTCAAGGCTTAGGATTTTAGGGTTGCCACATTATGAAGTGGAATCATCCACCTGCCTGCTATGAACGCTGCAAAGATAGGCTTTCTCTGTCAATGCGCCAGGAAGTCACCCAAACGCCTCAACCCCTCGACGTCCATCAAGGGGACCGGTCGCTAAGGAAAGCACCGAAACTAAACTCAAGCGAAGTCCTTTGGGGTCTGCTCTTGAAATACAGGGCCTTTTTTGGGGGTCCCATGTCTAACGGAATCGGATGATGCCAAAGGCACGTGCCCTGAGGAGTTTGCCCTAGCCAGGCATTTCTTTAGGGTAGGGATGCTACGAAAATATGTGAGGTACCCCGCTATGAACCTTAGACCCACCCACAATCCAAAACCCGAGGCTCGACCCCAAACATGGCTTCGGGTTTAGGGTTTAGGGTTTAGGGTTTAGGGTTTAGGGTCTAGGGTCTAGGGTCTAGGGTCTAGGGTTTAGGGTTTAGGGTTTCGGAGCTACTGCAGCCACGCCGCGCGTCGCACCCCGCTCACGCATCGTGGCGTTCATGGCGTCGCCGCCTCCCAGGCGGCGCACTGTGAAGTTGCGGCCGAAGTGCTGCTGCCTTGTTAGGGTTTAGGGTTTAGGGTTTAGGGTTTAGGGTTTAGGGTTTAGGGTTTAGGGTTTAGGCATTAGGGTTTAGGGCTTGTGCACAGTACTTACCTGGGACTCTATTTAGTGTAGTAGTAACTACCCTGAATTAGTAGGTATAACCCATAAAGCTGCAGGCAAAGAGGGTCCCGGGTAGGGTTTGATGGTTTTAGGGTTTTAAGGATCAGGGATTATTGGTTCTTGGTACTGTAGGGAATTTGGGCCATGTGGGAGGTATACTTAGTTCCCTATTCAGATTCAGAGCTAGTAAGCTTCACAGAGAGCTTAGGGGCTTACAGCATTTCGGCTTCCAGGTCTTTTTCGGGTTTCGGGATATTCTAGTTCGTGCGTGCTATCTGCCCAGAAAGGATGTCGGACTTTTGGTTGAAAAAACATGAATACTGGGCTGGATGAGTGCCATCTGTAGTCGCTAGACTCGAGCAGTTCTCTCGGCTTAAGGTGCGAAGTTGATGAAGTACATCGCGAACATCATGGCAATCCTTATATATATATATACAGTTCAGCGACCTACTAGCATGAGTAGCTTTCATGATGCAAACTGCCTTACCCCCAGGCCCTGAATGTAGAGTAATTGCTATCGCGATCGGGGGGGGGGGGGGGAGGGCTGATGATGCACAGGCGCAGTAAAACGAAAGGCCATGTGGCTCATTCGGAGTTGTCGCCACGGCTCTTACACCTAAGGTCTAGCACCTATATCACATATCCTTGGGCCCTAAAGCTACTAGATAATTAGGAACCCCTGTTAAAAGGCCCAAGTATTGGGCCCTTAGAAGAACTGAGCTCAGGGCAGCTCATCTTGCGTCACCTTCAGGCTTTTTCAGCACGGCAGGGGCCAAAAGCAAGTGGAGAAAGCCGACATGCCAAGACTTTTCGGTTTTAAAACTTCTCCACGTATAGAGAAGTAAAGAACAAGGATCTCTTAGCAGGGCTGCAAAATGGGGAGCATCAGTTGCCTCATTCTGTGATTTTGGGTGAGTTTAAATATCCCTAACAGGGGGGGGGGGTGGTATCGGGGGGGGGGGGGGAGGTGTGGGGGATCCGTAAACGCTAAACCCTTAAACCCCTAAAACCACTTAAACCCTTAAACCCTAAAACCCTAAAAACCCTATAAACCCTAAAACCCTCAACCCTGAAACCCTGTAAAACCCTAAAACCCTAAAACCCTAAAACCCGAAAACCCTAAAACCCTAAAACCCTAAAACCCTAAAACCCTAAAACCCTAAAACCCTAAAACCCTAAAACCCTAAAACCCTAAAACCCTAAAACCCTAAAACCCTAAAACCCTAAAACCCTAAACCCTAAAACCCTAAAACCCTAAAACCCTAAAACCCTAAAACCCTAAAACCCTAAAACCCTAAAACCCTAAAAACCCTAAAACCCTAAAAACCCTAAAACCCTAAAACCCTAAAACCCTAAAACCCTAAAACCCTAAAACCCTAAAGCCCTAAAACCCCAAAACCCTAAAACCCTTAAACCCTGAAACCCTGAAACCCTAAAACCCTAAAACCCTAAACCCTAAAACCCTAAAACCCTAAACCCTAAACCCTAGGGGGTAGAAGGGGAACCCCTGAACTTGCCTGGAAGGGCGGGCCACGCTTCCCATCTGCAAAGCCATCATGCTCTACGGCCACGAGGAGGATTTTCCCACCGGGCGCCATCAGGTGGTTCAGCCTCCGATGTAGGCATCGGAGTTCAGGGCTTCAGAGCCTAGTGCATGTTGGGGTTTAGGGTTTAGGGTTTAGGGTTTAGGGTTTAGGGTTTAGGGTTTAGGGTTCGGAGTTCGGAGTTCGGAGTTCGGGGCTTCAGAGTCTAGTGCATGTGGTATTGTAAGTACGGGCACAAATCTTTGTCAGTAGTTCTGCGGCACTTAGCGCTTTGTTGGGTTAGGTGGAACGATGTTTCTCTGTATCTGATCATCCAAGACCACTCGAAGACTTTGCATCTGGTGGCTTCAAAATAAAAACGGTTACAAGGCCAATTGAGCAGGGGCTCAAATTTGCCACTATTTGCGGGACCACGCAATAGGGGTTTCGCCATCATGGCACCTAGACTTCTAGCCGTAGGGCGAAAACCTTGCCCTCATGACCATGCCGCTTGCATATTCCACAGTAGCCACAGTACCGTGTCAGATCGCCATGGGACCTGGAAGACGGCCCAGTGGGATATGGAGGGCTGTAGGGCTTTCGGGGGTTTAAGTTCTAGAGTTGAGGGTCGGACTCCGCTATGAGAAGTATTTCCCCCCCGAACCAAACTGGCCGAGCATCGTGTCTGCGTAGGGCTGCCGATCGCTGGGGTTGATGGCAACAAAGGCGCCACGATCAAAGGCAGCCTTCTCAGAGAATGGGTTTAGGGTTTAGGGGCTTAGGGTTTGGGGTCTTTATGGATTTGAATCATGGGCTCTTTCTGGTACCCCAAACTCAGACTGTAAAGGGCATACCAAAATAGAATATCAGGAGTATACTAGAACAGAACCTCAAAGAAGAAGGCCCATAATTCTGATCTCACCCCTTTGTGCACAACACAAGCATCAAGTTGGCATTAAGAGTTCGCAAGGGAAACCCTCGCTCCCTTTCGACTTCTCCCCGCCCTAAACCCTAAACCCTACACCCTAAACCTTAGACCCTAAACCCTAAACCCTAAACTGCCCTAAACCCTAAACCGTAAGACCCTAAACGCTGGAGTCTAACCCCAAAAAAACAATTACTTAACAACCCTGAACCCTAAACCGTAAGACCCTAAACCCTGGAGTCTAACCCCAAAAAACAATTCTAAACCCTCAGGCGGCCTCGAAGGGAACAAGGGCCTTGGCCTGTTCTGGTCCGAGACCGAGGAAGTCACCTCCAGGCCCGAGCTGTTGGGGATCAAAACCGTCTAGGGTTTAGGGTTTAGGGTTTAGAGTTTAGGGCTTGGGGTTCGGGGTTCGGGGTTCGGGGTTTGGGGTTTGGGGTTGGGGTTTGGGGTTTGGGGTCTGGGGTTTGGGGTTTGGGGTTTGGGGTTTGGGGTTAGGATTTCACGTTTAGGGCAAGAGCTAAAGGGCACATACAGTATAGGGTAAAGGGCATCGGGTTTTTGGGGCTTCATGTGTAGGGGATCCGGGTTTGGCTGTGGGCTTTAGGGTCCTGGCGCTTTGGGGCTTGAGGGTGTTTAGGGTTAAGGGTATAAAACTCAAATCCTAAACCCTAAACCCTAAACCCTAAACCCTAAACCCTAAACCCCAAACCCTACTAAACCCCAAACCCTACTAAACCCCAAACCCTACTAAACCCCAAACCCTACTAAACCCCAAACCCCAAACCCCAAACCCCAAACCCCAAACCCTAAACCCTAAACCCTAAACCCTAAACCCTAAACCCTAAACCATAGGCCGCCCGCGCCAGGCGGCGGCCGGTACAACTGAACGCTACCGCTTCGAGATCTGCTTGCTTTGCCAAGCAGATCGAGTTTGCCACACCTGATGCATCCCTGCTAGCCATAGGGCACAATGTAATAATGGATTAACCCTAAACCCCCGACGCGCCACGCCGGCGGGGTTGCGCCAGAGTTGCCCCCGCCAGGGTTGCCCCGCCAGGGTTGCCCCCACCAGGGTTGCCCCCGCCAGGGTTGCCCTTGCCAGGGTTGCACCCGCCAGGGTTGCCCCCGCCGGGGTTGCCCCACCTAGAGTTCCCCCCGCCGTTGCCCCCGCCAGGGTTGCCCCCACCAGGGTTGGGTGGCCCCGCCCCCGCCAGGGTTGCCCCCCAACCGGGATTGCCCCGCCAGCCCGCCAGAATTGCCCCCGCCAGGGTTGCCCCCTCCAGGGTTGCCCCCACCAGGGTTGCCCCCGCCAGGGTTTTCCTTGCCAGGGTTGCTCCCGCCAATTCCTTCGCCAGGGTTGCCCCCGCCAGGGTTGCCCCCGCCAGGGCCCGCCCGGGTTGCGCCTGCAGGGCCCCCTGCCGCCCGCCGCCAGGGTTGCCCCGGCCAGGGTGGCCCCCCAGGGTTCCTGGCCAGGGTTGCCCTCACCAGGGTTGCGGCCGCCCCCACCAGGGTTGCCCCCGCCAGGGTTGCCCCCGCCACGTCAGGGTTGCCCCCGCCAGGGTTGCCCCCGCCAGGGTTGCCTCTGCCAGGGTGGTTGCTTTATCAGTTGCGCCCAAAATTCCTTTCCAACTTTCTAGGGTCGCTCTCCGCAGGGTTGCCCTCGCTAGGGTGACAGGTTTGCCCCCGCCAGGGTTGCCCACCAGGTCTGTTTCGTCAGGGTTGCCCCGCCAGGGTTGCCCTTGTGAGGGTTGTCCCTGCCAGAGTTTCCCCCGCCCCCTTCCCCTTCAGGTTTGCCCCCACCACCAGCCCCGGCACCATGTCGCCTACTTGTGCACCTTCTCATTGACGCCCCTCCCAGACAACCTGGTCCTCCTTGCGCGCTTGCAAGGCTTCGTCGTCCTTCTCTATGAAGGAAGCACAAGCTCCCTGCCAAAGTACTCTAGCATTCTGCCAGGGTGCCGGCAATGTTGCCTCGCCGGGGTTGCACGCCAGGGTTGCGCCTGCCAGGGCTGCCCCCGCCGCATTCCCTCCATCTCATCCGGGTTATTCCGGAGTCCTGCGACCAACATGGCTCGGGTTGGAAAAACCGACACGGGGCTTGCCCTGGCTTAGCTATGGCCTTGAGGGTGTCTTAAACACAGTAGTTTGGATCCCGGACAGTGTAGGCTCAAGCAACAGCAGCAGTACGTCCCATCCCGGCCATCGGGGAGAGTGGAGGTGAAAGCCCCCTTGATAGGGGGGTGGGGGGTAGACCGCTCTAAACCCGAAAAAGGCGGTAGTTTGGGTGGTTGGGGTGGGATCCGCTGCACCGAGGCGGCCCGACCCGCCACCACTCCCTGGCGCGGGTCGGGACCGCGGCACTTTGGAACACCCTAAACCCTAAACCCTAAACCCTTTTTAAGGGGTCTTGGGCTCTTTGGGAAGAACACTGAACCAGTTTTTGTTTTGCAAGCTGAGTCCTGGTCCTGCAAGGCGAAATTCAATGTCGCAAGTTTCAGCAGGGAAGTTTGAGGCTCTTGAAGATAAACCTATAGAAACCGGGTTTAGGGTTTAGGGTTTAGGGCTTAGGGTTTAGGGTTTAGGGTTTAGGGTCCCTAGACCCAAAACCCCCACGCCCGCGATGTCCTTCGCCGCAGTGACCGTTACAGCTGCAGCACCACCAAGGAAGGGGCCAGAGACTTCCATTTGGTAGCCCAGTGGTGTTTTTTTTGTTTTTTCCTTTTTTTCTTTATGGCTTGCTAGGTTCCCGAATAAAGAAACCAAACCCGAAAAGGGCACTCTTACAATAAGAAGGTGACAGGGGCTACTTGAGGCCATGTTGAGTCGAGCCTTGAGGTTTTTGCTAAGCAGCCAAGTGCAGCCCCTGCCAGGGTTGGGTTTGGGTTTAGGGCTCTTAGGGCTCTTAGGGCTCTTAGGGCTTGGAGAAGGTTAGGGTGGTTCAGGGTCTGTTGACAAGTATGCCCATTTGGAAACTCAGGTCCTTGAGACATGATATTATGAAGCCCTGGTTATCAGAAAGCTTTGCAGTAGTGCGAAAGATCCCAGCACATTGAATCCCTCAACCCTAAACCCCCTACGTTCCTCCCCTCAACTTGCTTCCCTTTTGGCCCTGGAAGCCCACAAGCCCTTGTGCAACTTTAACCACAAGCCCTAAACCCCAAAACCCGCAGCTGTAAACCCTACGTCGTAAACAGCCAACCCGCAGTCCTGACAACCTAACAACCTGACAGCCTGAATTCCTAACCTTACAAGCCTGAACCCGAAATCCCTTTCATTGGGTTTAGGGTTTAGGGTTTAGGGTTTAGGGTTTAGGGTTTAGGGTTTAGGGTTTAGGGTTTAGGGTTTAGGGTTTAGGGTTTAGGGTTTAGGGTTTAGGGTTTAGGGTATTGTGGGGCTCCTTGGGTTGAGGTTGAGCTGAGGTTCAGGGGGAGACCCTGGGCTCCCCCCCCAACCTTCCACAAAGATCACGGGCGGTGGCGGTTCATGCCTGCCAGCGGACAAGGACTCGTCCGTGATGGCCTACTGCAGCCCTCAGGTTTAGGGATGTTGAGGGTTCCCCCGAAGCCTTCCTTCCCCAAACCCCAAACCCTAAACCCCAAACCCCCAACCCCAAACCCCAAACCCCCACACCCCCAAACCCGCAAACCCCCAACCCCCCAACCCCCAAACCCCCAAACCCCAAACCCCAAAACCCCAAAACCCCAAAAACCCCAAAACCCCAAAAAACCCAAAACCCCCAAACCCCAAAACCCCAAAACCCCAAACCCCCAAAACCCCAAAAACCCCAAACCCCAAAACCCCAAAACCCAAAACCCCAAAAACCCCAAAACCCCAAAACCCCCAAAACCCCAAACCCCAAAACCAAAACCCCAAACCCCAAACACCCAAAACCCCAAAACCCCAAACCCCAAAACCCAACCCCAAAACCCCAAAACCCCCAAACCCAAAACCCCAAAACCCCAAAACCCCAAAACCCCAAAACCCCAAAACCCCCCCGAAACCCCAAACCCCAAACCCCAAAACCCCAAAACCCAAAACCAAACCCCAAACCCCCACCAAACCCCAAAACCAAACCCCCCCAAACCCCAAACCCCAAACCCCAAAACCCCAAAACCCAAAACCCAAAACCCCAAACCCCACACCCCAACCCAACCCCCCCCCCCCCCCTCCCCGCCCGCAAAAAAAAAAAAAACTAAACATCCCGAGGCGGAGAGCCTGGCACCGTCCTCCGGCCCCGCCGGGATCAGCACCGCATGCCCGCGGAAACGCTCGGGGTCCAGCTCCGGCGGGAAGTTCACGTGCATCGTGGGCCCTGGCGGGGTTTGGGGTTTGGGGTTTAGGGTTTAAGGTTCAGGGGTTAGGTCTTCTTGGGGTTTACAGGACATAGTGTTTTCTGGGGTCGCATAGAGCTGGTTCTTCAGGCGCTTTGGCTTTCTAGGGTTTACGGTTCGGGGTGTATGGTCCGACCCCACCAATATATCTCTGGCACATGATATTGACCTTGTTGAGGCGCTGAGGTCCTTTAGCCCTGAGCCAGACCCTGACAGCCCTTCAATCCGAATCTTCGAGAGTTGGGGTTTAGGGTTGAGGTTTAGGCTCTTGGGTTTTGGGGGGCCTGTAGAAGCCATGAACTCTTATCGGGTTAATTACACAGGGGTTGTATCTCATTAGTCCGGCAAACACCCCTACCCCACAAACCCTAAACCCTGAACCCTAAACCCTGAACCCTATAAGATACCCTTAACCCTAAACCCGAAACCCTAAACATTAAACCCTGAACCGTAAATCCGAAGGCCTTTGGCAGTAGGCACTTGCAGCCCGAAGTCCTGGAGGGCTTTGCTTTCCGTTGGGGGAAGGGGAGGGGGGGAGCTTTCCTGGTCCTCGGCACACCAATCAAGGAAACAGCACAAGGGCCTCACTCGTCTGAAGAAGATTCGCTTGATTTAGGGCTCATCAAAGGGCCCGAGGTGTTCTGTCAGGCATGTCCATGTAGTCCTTGCCGAAGTCTTCAATGGCTTTGCGCACGCCGTCCACACCCACCACACGGTAGCCGAGGCGGGCAAGATACACCATGTCCTGAGGCATATGTCTTATCTACGAATTGCTTCAGAACCCCCCCCCCCCCCCCAAAAAAAAAAAAAAAAAAAAACAAAACATATATATATATATATATTCCTCATCAGGGGTAATATGGGGATTAATATTTTTTTTATTCTTTTGGGGTTCTTAAGCAAGTAGTAGTTAATCTGGATAGTTCAGGCTGAACCATGTCTCTGCGTGTTCAAAGACGTCAGGATCTGCGAGCTTGAAGAGTTGGCTAGGTGTAAGGGGCAGTTCCAAACCGAAATGCTTGGCCCCTTCAGCTATGTTTATCTTCTCATGAATCTGAAACCCTAAACCCTAAACTCTAAACCCTAAACCCTAAACCCTAAACCCTAAACTCTAAACCCTAAAGGCGCTGGAGCCCCGGGTGTTCATAGGAGCCTTGTTGCTTGTCAGGACGACGGCCTGCACTGCTTGTGATATCCTAAACCCTAAACCCTAAACCCTAAACCCTAAACCCTAAACCCTAAACCCTAAACCCTAAACCCTAAACCCTAAACCCTAAACCCTAAACCCTCCGCTCTGCACCCTACATCCCGAGAGGAGCCTTCCAACAGTGAAGATTTAGAAATACTCAGAGATCAGCCGAAACTGCTTTTGGTGATGAAGAAATTGCACTTGCAACGCTTGCATCTTCAAGAACTATCGACCTCGAAGACATGGGATTGCGAGAATAAGGGACCCCCAAAATAGATCCCACATAGTAGGATTCCGTTTTTATTTTTGGCCCTAAACCCCCCAAACCCTGAACCCTGAACCCTAAACCCTAAACTCTAAGCCAAGAACCCAAAAAAGGCACCCCTAATTTCGGAAAGCCCCACATCTTCATCCACAAGCACAACTCTGAGGGCGCATCCACAGTCTTCCCACACAGTGGAACCAATATCCGGGGACCCATTCCTCAGTTGGCACCCTGACCCTAAACCCTAAACCCTAAACCCTAAAACCGAAACCCTAAACCCGAAACCCTAAACACTAAACCCTATACCCCAAACCCTAAACCCTAAATTTCTTCACAAGACCAGCCAGCCACTGCGCGACATCTTCAGCTTGCCACACGCCGGAATGGTGCCCACTACTCTAGTCCCTAAACCCTAAACCCTAAACCCCAAACCCTAAACCCTAAACCCTAAACCCTAGACCCTAAGCCCTCAACCCTAATGTTCGGGAGAGGAGACTTTCAAGGGGTCCTTCAACGATGCCTTATATTGGTTGATGGTCTCTTTTAAGTAGGGTTCTGTGTAGGGGGTTCTTATTGTGGTATCTAGGGGCCATCTTAAAGTACAAGGGTAACAGATAAAGAGGTCACCGGCCTTTATAAACTATACCTTAAGAACTAGACCCGGGAGTAACCTAGGAATACCAAGGGTGCCCTTTTTTGGGTTTTAAGGGGACTATAAGGGAACCCCAACCCTAAAAAAAAAAACAAGGGCCTACTCCCGGTCCTAGAGAACCCCAAAACCTACATTTCTCGTAGTTTGTGACAAGAATACACCCTTATGGGATTCTTAGGTAACCTATATACAAGGCAGCCTACCAAAGACCAAAGCCCTACAGTAAACTCCCAAAAGTTGGAACATCCGTATCCCCATACCTCAAAAGGTCTACTAAAGGGAATCCCAGCTCTAATCAGCCTTACAGCATGTTCCCAACTGTCGGGAGTTTTGTTTTTGTAACCCCAAAGCCCTGCACAGACGGCGCCAAGTCGCCATTGGCCACCGGGGCGTTCGGGTCGATGACTTTGTTCAGGTGAGCCACGAGGTGAGGGTTCGCCTCGCAAAGCGTGGTCGGGATTGTTGGCTCATGGAACAGACTTCGGGTTTAGGGTTTTAAATTTAAAGCACGTATGTTGCGAATGCAGGGTTTTTTCTCCAGACGAAGTTATGGTAAATGTGCCCTATGGTCTCCACATGTCGGGCTTTTCATAGGGCAGTAGAGTGACTAGGTTGCCCCTAAACCCCACACCCCAAGCCCTAAAAGATTTCGGGCTGTAGGGACGAAAGAGCCCAAAAACCCAAGTCCTGGCATAACGCAAGCCTACGTACATGACATCTTGGCATCCACCACATGCAAGACGCGTGTATCAAACCGGTTGCTGTACGCCTTGTAGACTCATAAGCCCTGCGCGAACTCTAGACTAAATCCCCGCCGTTGAAGGAGCCCAAATATCCCGCTCTGTGGGAATTGTCCCCACCGAATTTCATTAGAATAGGGTTTTCGGGGGGTGATTATAGTAGACTTATACAGGGACCATAAGGGAATACTGTTTGTAGTCATTCTAAACCCTAAGCCCTAAACCCTAAACCCTAAACCCGAAACCCTAAACCCTATATTCATTATCAACTGTGAGGCTGCCACTTGCCAGGTTTGAGACTCAGGTTGCATCCAAGCTGCATCCTCCAGATGCCAACTGATCCTGGCGGTTTAGGTTTAAGGGGTTTAGGGGTTCAGGCGTTTAGGGTTTAGGGTTTGGGGTTTAGGGTTTAGGGTTAAGTGTTTCGGGTTTAGGGTTTGAGGTTACTTAAGGTTTGGGGCCTCTGTGTTTCGTTCTCTCTGTATTTCCTCTTGTGGTCAAGCGACAGCTTGACGGAGGCGAGAAATAGAAAGTGCTTGCATAGCTGCGTCGGGCTCTTGGACCTAATCTCTAGTTTAAGATCAGGTCAACAAGCTCGCAAGTTATGTGCAGAGGACGTCAAGCAGAAGCTCGCTTAATGCTTTAGATATACGCCACGCACTCAGCGTGTGAAACTTGAAATCCACGAGAACATCTGTTCAGGGCTTGGGTTTCTGGGGTTTAGCTTTTGGTGCACCTGACATGGGCTTTAGGGTTTATAGGGCCTGGAGTCTTTACCCTAAACCCTAAACCCTAAACCCTTTCAACTCTAAGCCCTAAATTCGCCCTCACCCAGATTGCCGTCTAGGAACGAGCTCCTTCACCCTGCAGGCCTTCATGAAACCAATCGAAGCCCATTGGGATCAATGGAATCGGTTTAGGGTTTAGGGGTTTAGGGGTTTAGGGGTTTAGGGGTTTAGGGGTTTAGGGGTTTAGGGGTTTAGGGGTTAAGGGGTAAAGGGGTAAAGGGGTAAAGGGGTTAAGGGGTTAAGGGGTTAAGGGGTTAAGGGGTTAAGGGGTTAAGGGGTTAAGGGGTTAAGGGTTTAAGGGGTTAAGGGGTTAAGGGGTTAAGGGGTTAAGGGGTTAAGGGGTTAAGGGGTTAAGGGGTTAAGGGGTTTAGGGGTTTAGGGGTTTAGGGGTTTAGGGGTTTAGGGGTTTAGGGGTTTAGGGGTTTAGGGGTTTAGGGGTTTAGGGGTTTAGGGGTTTAGGGGTTTAGGGGTTTAGGGGTTTAGGGGTTTAGGGTTTAGGGGTTTAAGAGGGTTGGGGGTTGGGGGTTTGGGGGGTGGGGTTTGGGGGTTTGGGGGTTTGGGGGGGGGTTTGGGTTTGGGGGTTTGGGGGTTTTGGGGGTTTGGGGGTTTGGGGTTTGGGGGTTGGGGGTTTAGGGGTTAGGGGTTTAGGGGGTTTAGGGGTTTAGGGGTTTAGGGTTTAGGGGTTTAGGGGTTTAGGGGTTTAGGGGTTTAGGGGTTTAGGGGTTTCGGGGTTTAGGGGTTTAGGGACACGGACCTCCACAAATCCGAGGCCCATAGTTGAGGTCAAACCACCCAAGACACCCAGACCCTAAGCCTGAACCCTAAACCCTAAACCCTAAGCCCTCAGCCCTGAAGCCCTAAAGGCCTAAAGGCCTAAAGGCCTAAAGGCATAAAGGCATAAAGGCCTAAAACCCTAAAAACCCTAAAAACCCTAAAACCCTAAAACCCTAAAACACCCTAAAACATCCTAAAACCCTAAAACCCTAAAACCCTAAAACCCTAAAACCCTAAAACCTAACACCCCCCCCCCCCCCCCCCCCCCGGGCTGCTGAAAGAGGGTCCGATTCACCGCCCAGCGATCCTCCCAGCTCTTAAGCCGTTCCGCCTCACAACTTGGGGTCAGTAGAAGGCTCATGGAGTGCGGGAAGGTCAAGCCTACCCTAACCCTAAACCCTAAACCCTAAACCCTAAACCCTAAACCCTAAACCCTTCAACTCCCAGGATCCCTAAGCCCTAGATTCGCCACATCAAGGCCCATGGGGCGCGGAGAGGAGGAGAGGGCTGTCGTTCACCAATTGAGCAGTTTTTTTTTTCATTGTGTGGGGTGTTGTAATGGCATAGGTATCCTACGCGGGCCTACGCGTCAGCTCATGTTTAGTAGGCGCGCGACCTACGCGCGGAGTATGTTGTTGACGTGTACCTACGCGGACCTACGCGGCAAGCACAGACAACCTACGCGGACCTACGCGCCCATACTGCATAGACTTGCCTACGCGGACCCTACGCAAACCTACGCCCTGCAGGCAAAATGCTACGCGGCCGACTTTCAATGATCGCGTCTCTACGTAGCCTTGCTCCTAGAAAAAAAACGCTGCTCAATTGGCTTTGGGGTTCAGGGTTTGCGGCTTAGGGTGTTTAGCGTTTGGGGCTTAGGGATCAGGATTTAGGGTTTTAGGGCTCAGGATTTAGGGTTTTAGGGAAAGGAAGTGTTTGCGCTAGGTTTGGTTTTGTGTGAGGGTCGCCCACAAACCATCTCGTTCTGCTTGTGCCCCTAGAATGTTTTCCCGATGGATTATGCAACAAACAGCACAGCACCAAATTCATTACAATCGAGTAAGGGCAAAGAAGCTGGTTGCTCGCATCGGGTTCTTGGCTTAGGATGAGAATCCTCCAGGAACCCGAAAGCCTTGTAGGCCCTAAACCCTAAACCCTAAACACCCTAAACCCCGGGAGATGGAGGCCATACACCCCCACTCGAAACGGCCAATCCTTCATCTACGCCTGCCCACCCCAACCTACGTCCATGTATCGGCATGTCTGATTCTGCTTTATTGCATATTGATACGTATCCGCTTGTATAAGGATAGTACGGAAAACAAGATATGCACCAGAACCCTAAACCCTAAACCCTCAACCCTAAACCCTCCCTTCGTCCCTGAACCCAACCTTCTCCTCCGCGCAGTGGACGGCCAGCCCGGCAAGTGCCGCACCCGCAGCCGCAGCTGGGGCACCCAGACGCCTCGGGGAAGAGGTTTAAGCAGGCTTGGGGTTTTGGGTTTAGGGCTTAGGATTTAGGGTTTAGAGTTTAGGGTTTAGGGTTTCGGGTTTAGGGTTTTAGGGTTTAGGGCTTCGGGTTTAGGAATAGCTGGCGCAGAGGCGGAAGAATGCCGAAGAAGGCCATCGACAGATGCCGAGCATAACGGGGTTTAGGTCTCAGCGATGCAATCAGAGTGCATGTGAACTCTATAAGGCTTAGACATCAGCGGCCCAACAGCCATCCGAGAATAGGATTGAACTTTGAGGTTGAAGGCTAGGTGTATGCAGCAATTCTGCCTACCGCTTGAAAAACGCAAGTCGCAGGCCTTAGCCGAACTCAAGCCCCTGAACCCATATCCCTGAGCCCCTGCAAGCGCTGAGGGATCTTTGCAGCGCCGAAAAAGCTTCTACGCCCTGGGAGCCCCCCAACCCCAACTCTAAAGTGTGGAGAACTTCAGGGGCTTGGGAAGATCCTCTACAGATCTCACTTTACATTGTTAAACCCTAAACCCTAAACCCTAAACCCTAAACCCTAAACCCTAATCCCCAAACCCTAAACACAAAAACCTCAAGCTCTTTTCCCCTTTTCCCCTTACCCTCAAAGAGCTACTGCAGTCGCGGAGCCGGGTGGGCAAGGCCCGCACACAGCGCCGAAACATGGCGAACACAAGCGTCTCTTTCGTTCTTCTTTTCTTTATTGGTATCATTTTTAATTGTTGTTGTTAGTACTTTTGTTTTGCTTTTTTGTTTATTATCTCTCTCTCTCTCTCGCTTTCTGTTTCTCTGTCTCTCTCTCGCTTTGATTTTGTTTTTTTCTCTCTCTCTCTCTCGTGAGGGGAGTGTAGGGCCGGGTCGCAACGTCGAGGATGCAACGCCATGAGGCTTTCAGTTAGCTTTGGGGTTTGCTTTCTTAAGAACTTGAGCCTTCGGGGCCATCTCCTTGATGAGACAACGGATCTTCTTCTCCACATCGCTAACAGATGCACAGCATGCAGTACATTGCATCTGCTCCTTGTGTTGCTACTATAGGGGTCGGAGTAGTTACTAGTAGTATTCCCTTATGGCCTCAGTATAAAATACTAGCAGAACCCTGTTCAAAATCTTAAGGGCCCCTATATTAGGTGATTACAAGGGCTAAGCATGCTCCGTTTCAGTCTCAGGGTCTCAGGCAAATGGCAACTTGAAGCCCTAAACACCAACTGGGCACCTAGCAACCCAGAGCGAGGAGGAATCGCCCCCGAGCCCTGGACCTTTTCTGGGCCCCTGTTCAAAGACGCCCAGTTTGTTTAGTGGTGCTATGAGGGTCGCAACGAAGCAACGGGGGAGCTTTCTCAGCTGTTTATGTGCTGGTTCTCTGTCATCGTGACATTGTGGCTTGATAAGGGACTGAGAGACTGTGGTTCCCTAGAAGCCCCTGGGTTTAGGGTTTAGGGTTTAGGGTTTAGCGTTTAGGGTTTAGGGTGTCTGATTCCCGAATTCGTGCCGAAGAAATGAGGATTGCACTCAGCAAGTGCGCCTTGGACATGTAGCCCATGCCAAACGATCCTAGTATACCTGAGCACGGTGGAGTCGTGCCGAGGTTTAGGGTTTAGGGTTTAGGGTTTAGGGTTTAGGGTTTAGGGTTTAGGGTTTAGGGTTTAGGGTTTAGGGCGTAGGGTGTAGGGTGTGGTGTTAAAAACCCTAGTTATATCTAGGGCAACGCACATAGGGAGTTTAGGGAACTGACCATCTGGGGAGCGTTCCAAATCACGATTTCCCTTTTCCAGGGAGTCTTTCTATCAGATTCGATCAATAAGAGCATTTCCTGCTTGAATGGGCCTAGAAAAGTCCCTGTAGTCAACATTCGCCGGAGGTGCGTGCAGGAAGGGCTCCGGCACAAAAACCCTGAACTCCTGAAGTTCCTAACTCCAGAACCCTGGATCGTAACCCCCACCGCCCGACCGATGATATTGCAGGTCTGCCAACTCATACTTCAACACCCTAAACCCTAAACCCCAAACCCTAAGCCCTAAGCCCTAAACCCTAAACCCTAAACCCTAAACCCTGAACCCTAAACCCTCAGCCCTAAACCCTGAGGAGCCAGAACACAAGGCGGAGGCCGAGTTTGGGTCCCCCGACCCAGCATTGCCCTGCACAGCTGGCACGGACAATGCCGTCCTCAGATCGGCATAGGGCGTAGGGTTTGGGGTTTAGGGTTTGGGGTTTGGGGCATACAACCCAAATCTCCCAAAAAACAAAAAACTAAGCATGCTATGTTTGTGCTATGGGGGTGATGTCGTCAAGGCCATTGCAGTCTGGGCGCCCTTCTTTTTTGATCATCACGCGCGATCAAACCCCAGATCTCCCCTGTAGAAGCGCATCCATTTTTCCATCAAGTAAGGGCCGCTTCCTGAACTAGTGGGTATCCCTAAACCCTAAACCCTAAACCCTAAACGGGTCCGGGGGTTTGAGGTCGAGCGGCAAAAGGCACAGCAAGCTAGAAGATGGGGCCCTGGCCATGTTGTCCAAATGACCACTTGGAGGTTCATGGTACTTATTAACCAATTATAACTGTACTGATAAGTGTACTTATAACCAAATTAGGGCACTTAAGGGGCTTAAAAGTGGGTTATAAGTACAGTTACAATTGGTTAGTAAGTACCATGAACCTCCAAGCAGGCCATCAGTGCCACAAAACATATGGACGAGGCTTCCTTACAACAAGCGCCCCCTTAACCCTAAACCCCAAAACCCTAAACACACCCTAAACCCTAAGAAATGCCCAACAAGGGCTTTGCTACGAGTATGAGTAGCCAAGCTCATCCCAGGAAGCTCCAGACTCTGAGACCCAACTGGTGCTTTGAGGCTACCCCGAAACACAAAACCCCCAAAATGGCCCTAAGGCCAGAAGCCCCAAACCCTAAACCGTAAGCAAAAAACCCTAAACCCAAAAGCCCTTTAAGGAAGGCAAGGGGAGAGGTTCTGGGACCCCCGAATGGGAGACTGGGGGTCGGACACTGCTTCAAAGGTCACTGCCATCGGCTCGAGGCAAAAGCCGTTGACCAGACCCCACGAGCCCGGCCGCGTTGGAGGCAGGGTTTGGGGTTTAGGGTTTAGGGTTTAGGGTTTAGGGTTTAGGGTTTAGGGTTTAGGGTTTAGGGTTTAGGGTGCTGAGATCTCGGAGTTACCCCGGACCCGGTTTAGGGCATTAAGGGGTTTAGGGTGTTGGGCTAAGGCCGGCGAAGCGCTTCAAGATGCGACTTTGTTGAGAGCGTGGAGCCTGGCCTTCCGTGGGCTCTCCAAACACTGAACCTGCAACCTTAAACCTGCTAACCTAAACCCTAAACCCTAAACCCTAAACCCTAAACCCTAAACCCATGAGCCCCCAAACACGAATCCTTAAACCCTAAGCTCTGAACCCTTAGAACCTCATCTTCTCTCTGATGTAGGGCTGGGGATGATGGGGTGGGGTTTGGGACTTGGGATTTGGACTGAATGTTCGGAGACCGACTACTTCCCCCAAGGTTCTTCGCGATCTCAACTTGGCTAAGCCCTACCTAGATAGGGTTTAGAATTACAGGGTTCAGGGGAACGTGCAGACCCTCAAGACTGCCCAATGGCGACCAACAAATGTGCGTGCAAAGGGCATAGTGTAACCCTAACCCTAAACCCTAAACCCTAACATCCCTAAACCCTAATACGGTTCAGGTAGCTTTGGCCGAGCTTGTCCATCTAGGGCTTTGCCGCATTGAGCTGGTGGTGCAAAGATCGGAGCTAGCCACAGTTGTCAAGAAGGCATGGAAGCATTTCGCATCGGTTCAACTATCGAGTTTCGTGACGAACTTTCACACATTCGATGATCACCACCGGGGTGTGGATAATTTGCGGGAACATGACCGCTAAACACCAAAACAATAAGGTCACCCTAAACCCTGAACCCTAAACCTTATAAACCCTAAACCCTGTCCCTTTTCGGCAAAGATCGCCAGATGAAGACTGAAGTGGTCGGAGTCCGAGCGCCCTCTTCCCAGTCCCACAGCCACGTCATGGACACGAAACCGTCATAGAAAGTCTCACCACTAGATGAAGGGTTTAGGGCTTAGGGGTTAGGGTTTCGGGTTTCGGGCGTAGGGTAATAGAACTGATGAGACAATGATGCTCAATCATCGCAGGTTGGTTGCAGATGCTCTACTTCAGCCAGCAGAACCTTCTCCAAAGGTGCGAAGCTTTTGCGCGACTTGGATCTAAAACCTAAACCCTAAACCCCAAACTCCAAACCCGAAACAACACACGTCTGGAGAATCGTGAGACAGTTCCGCTGACAGATGTCGCGTGTTTCCCTCTTGCTTAGGCGCGGCCGCTCTTCTTCTTGCGATGGATGAGGATGAACCTGCCATGCCCACGGCCCTGACTTTTCGGAGTCTTGGAGACCATAGGGGTTTAGGGTGTAGGGTACTTCTGTTCTTGATCCGCTGCAATTTTGATGGTCATGGTTGCTTGGGCCACTGCTGCATCAACAAGCACCGTGTCTTGGTCTCCCGCTTGTCGCTGAACTGGCCACGTCGGGTCCGCATGCCGTGCGCGCACCTTGCCGGCACTTTTGGATGGGGTTTCTGATCGGGGGCTTTAGGATTTAGGGCTCTTGCCATGCCCTAGCTGTGCCATGCCCTAGCTGTGCCATGCCCTAGCTGTGTATGTATGTATGTATGTATGTATGTATGTATGTATGTATGTATGTATGTATGTATGTATGTATATATAGATGAACGAATGAGAACTTCT
The DNA here is from genome assembly GCA_905221605.1 of Symbiodinium natans. Taxonomy (NCBI): domain Eukaryota; class Dinophyceae; order Suessiales; family Symbiodiniaceae; genus Symbiodinium; species Symbiodinium natans. The sequence goes on from CAJNDS010002291.1 coordinate 52,681, forward strand.
CTAAATTTGGGTCCCTTTCTGGGTATATGGCGGCTCCCCAAAAATTTCGAGTAACCAAAAAGGACCATAATTGTGAGAGCTGACCATAGAAACATATATATATATATATATATGCACCCCAAACCCTTTTGAAGCACGCACCTAGGCAAGAGCGTTATTCTCATGCAAAATGTGTGCGAGATCCAGGAAAAGCCAATGGTCCGCGGCGCCTGCCCGCTCTGCCGGGCGCCGCACCCCCTCTTACTGTGAATGTTGGAATCACTGCTTGGGGAAGCAAGATCTCAAATCTTTAAATATCAATAACAAGGGAACGTATGCAATATCCCAAAAGGACCACGTAGTAGCCGCAAATCGATCCTTCCTGCGACGCTCTTGCGCAAGTCTTCCACGGTCATGTCGTCTTCAAGAGGAAGCTGCAGTTCTGAACCATCGAGACCACAGACCGTCAACTGTCGGCCGGCAGGAAGGCCACCAAACTTGTCACCCTGACGGAGGACCCCCTGTTCTTCTAAACCCTAAACCCTAAACCCTAAACCCTAAACCCTAAACCCTAAACCCTAAACCCTAAACCCTAAACCCTAAACCCTAAACCCTAAACCCTAAACGAAGATGGGCCCGGTCTACCATGGGAACTTGTGCCTTAGGCTGGGGTGACCTTGTGGACGAAAGGAAGATGAAAAGCTTATGGTTCCTGTTCCTTCCTGTCCATGCTCTTGGTAGGAAGGGTTCTGTGACACCAATATGTGACACCAATTGTTTTGGAGCCTTATTGGTATTGGGGGTCCTACTGCAGATATCATTGGCCCCTTGACCCTCTTCGCACAGCAGCAGCTTGAGCCATCCCTAAGTTTTACAGGGTTTTAGGTTTTAGGTTTCGAGTTGTCCCATCTTACGCCCCATACCTGGGACCCTCTTTACCTCAATTTTATGGGTTATACCTACTCAGTAAGGGTAGTTACTACTAAACTGTAGGCAAAAAAGAGTCCCAATTAATGCCCCTTCAGCCCTAAACACCAAACACCCTGAACCCTAAACCCTAAACCCTTAAAGCCCCTTTCAGCCCGAAACCACCAAACCCTGAGCGCTCTGCTTGCCGAACTTCGTCTTGGGATGCCGATGGCCAATAGGCGACCTGCAAGACTGTGGGAACACACGGAACTGGCCTAATATTGAGACCAATAATATGTAGGACAGGGTTTTGGGGGCTTTTTATCGCGTAAAAAATATAAACCCCGCTAGTATCGGGTCTTGGGGGGCTTATTATAGTATGTATAAAGGGGCCATAAGAAAAAACTAGTGGTAACTATTCCGACCCCTGTATTATTGGGGTTAGGGTTTTGGGCTGGGAGCTGTAGGGAGTTCTTTGGACTCTCATTCTAGGGCGAATTGGGTGCTTAAACCATGCCCTCAAGTGTTGCGGGGTCTTATGAGCCTAAGGGTTCAATTTAAGGTTTAGGGTTTAGGGTAGTGGTTTAGGGTTTAGGGTTTAGGGTTTAGGGTTTAGGGTTTAGGGTTTAGGGTTGAGGGTTGAGGGTTGAGGGTTGAGGGTTGAGGGTTGAGGGTTGAGGGTTGAGGGTTGAGGGTTGAGGGTTGAGGGTTTAGGGTTTAGGGTTTAGGGTTTAGGGTTTAGGGTTTAGGGTTTAGGGCATAAAGGGGGCTCCGGGCCCCTATGCTCCATTCTTACTGGGCTTCTAAGCGAGCCGATCCATCAAACAGAAGCGCAGAGTGTACCAGTGAGGCCCTGAGAACCCCCAGCTTCCTCGAGGCAGACAGGAACCAGATGGGAACTAGGAGACATCGAGCATCTGCAAAGGCCGTCGACTCCGAACCCTAAACCCTAAACCCTAAACCCTAAACCCTAAACCCTAAACCCTAAACCCTGAACCCCAAACTGACTAAACCCTAAACCCTCAACCCTGAACCCTGGTGGCCCTCGTGGCCCTGCAGAGAACATCGAGGGACCACTGCAATATAGGGGTCGGACGAATTACTCATAAATATTCCCTTAGGGCCCTTACATAAACATAGCATAACTTAGGGCGCCTAGATAAGCATACTATAATGACCCCCCCCCAAACCCTAGTCTAATTATTCTGGCCCCTATAAAAGATGAAAAGCGTTCCCCTCTTATTCGGCTCGAAGCCTTGGGACCCCCGAAGAGAACTTTGAACCTCTCTACCCTATCTAGGGCTCAGGAAACCTCTGCCACATCATACATCCTAAGACCCCTGAAGCCCTGAAGCCCTGAAGCCCTGAAGCCCTAAGCCCTAAGCCCTAAGCCCTAAACCCTAAACCCTAAACGCCCGGCAGCTCTTCGGCCTTCCCTCTCCTCCTCCGTGCGCGTGGTCCGCGGCGTTCTTGGCGCTGCCGCGCACGTGAGGCGTGAAGCCCAAGTGTCGGCTCTTTCCGGCCTAGCGTGGGGTTTAGGGTTTAGGGTTTAGGGTTTGAGGTTTACGGTTTGGGGTTTGGGTTTTGGGGTTTGGGGTTTGGGGTTTGGGGTTTTGGGGTCCATAGGCTCAAGGCTTACAAGGCTTATCCAAAGGCTGCTGTGCAATCCGCATGAAAAGCCTAGAACCCATGAAGTGTGTCACTTTAGGCATCAGGTTTGCAGTCCACAAGCAACCTCAAATCCCCACGCACTTCTTGCCCTACCCCCTAAACCCTAAACCCAAACCCTAAAAACCCAGAACCCTAAACGACCCCTGCACTCGGCCTTGCCCAGCTTGACCAGCTGTGCTTCCGGGCGTCCGACCTCCACAACAGCTTAGGGTTTAGGGTTTAGGGTTTAGGGTTTAGGGTTTAGGGTTTAGGGTTTAGGGTTTAGGGTTTAGGGTTTAGGGTTTAGGGTTTAGGGTTTGGGGTTTAGCGTTTAGCGTTTAGGGTTTAGGGTTTAGGGTTTCGGGTTTAGAGTCTAGGAGTTTGGGCTTCATAGGGCCTAGGTTTTAGAGTTAAGGCTTGAGAGTGTAGGGTTTCGAGTCTGGGGTTGCGGATCCAGGGTTCACAGTTTGGATAATATAGGGGCCTGAATAGATAGAATGGGGTTTTCGGCGGTTCTTCTAGTATAATGACACAGGGGGCCATAAGGGAATACTATTAGTAATTCCCTAGACCCTGGAGTAACCTAGGAATAAAACGGGCACCCTTTTGGTTTTAAAGGGATTATAAGGGAACCCCAAACCCCAAAACAAAAGAAATAAGGGCCTACTCCCGGTCCTACGATGAGTACTTCCCGACCCCTATGGTACTTCTTCGATCCTAGGGTTTCTAGGGCATCGGCGGAGGTTGGGCTACAATCGGTTCTGCTTGATACTTTGTCAGTGTTCGGGTCCCCTTACAGATGCCCCCCCCCCCCCCCCCCCCCCCGCCCCCCTCCCTAAAACCTAAACCCGAAAACCTAAGCCCCAAACCCTAAACCCCTGGCAGCTCGGAGTTTGGGAATTTCGGCTTTTGGGTGCAAACCCTTACTGGCAGGTCCCCGAACCCTAAAACCTCAAACCCCAACCGCAGATCATGCACCCTAAACCCTAAACCCTAAACCCCAAACCCCAAATCCCAAACCCCAAATCATGCAACGACTTTCGGGGCAGGTTGAGGGAACTGGGCTGCTAAGTCAGAAGGCGCGATATGTCATATGAGCACGGAAGGCGACACAATCCCACTTCAAACCCACCACCACATAGATAGAAAGCACAAATCAGCAGAAACATGGACTCGGGCTGAGTTGAGGTAGCCTTATATGATGATGAGAGCCACACAATACACTTTCAAAAATTGCTATGTTTGCAGATGTTGTTGCATGTGGGTTTTTGATGTTTTGGGCTAGCGCAGGGTGTACGCGTTGTGTTGCACATCTTTGCATAGTGTTTCCACATTTTCCACATCGCAGCGCATGTGCTTGCATATTTGTTGTGTGCACTCTCTACTTTAAAAGGAAACTGTGTGGCATCACCTCAAAACCCACAACGGATCTGCAAAAAACATGCAAACAATCTGCACCCAAACATGCACCCAAACATACAACCCGCCAAAATATAACGACAAAAATGACCTGCAAAATGGCAAAATCAATGTGCAATATTTCTGCAACACATCTGCAATACATCCTCAGGCCCGAATTGGCCATTGATCAAAATACTTGTTCCCAAAGGGAACCTTTAGTTCCCTTCTATACCCTCAGGAAACCTAGCTGATTTCTCAAGAAGGACCCCTAGATCAACCCGCAAAAGCTCGGCAACACCCCCAACCTTGCCGATGGTGCACCAAGATTCCTTTGGCAGGAGGCGCACCTTCACGAATCAGGAAAGCTTCCAACACATGCAGGGCGCAGGGTTTAGGGTTTAGGGTTTAGGGTTTAGGGTTTAGGGTTTAGGGTTTAGGGTTTAGGGTTTAGGGTAAAGCAACTTCTGTAGGATACTCGGTGCTGTTGATATCTGGTCCGAGAATGATCTCGGAGAACCTGCTTAATTCGCGCTGGCGTTTGCGTGCCTCACTGGTTTTCTGTGATCTGCATGTCTTGTTGGTGCCTTGCTGTCAACCCAAAACCCCAAACCCAAAACCCAAAACCCAAAACCCAAAACCCTCAACCCTAAACCCCAAAGACTGAGTCAAAAATCACCGAAGTGTGCGAGCTTCAGCCCCTGTCTCAACTTCCCCAAGGTAGCACTCAATGGTCCCTTAATATGGGCCCTTGAAAGGGTACCCCTTATTCACCCTCTATACACCGCAGAAGACCTGGGGGCCATAATTCAGAACCCTTTACAGAAGGTAAGGGACCGGATTAAGGGCCCATGAAACTACCCTTATATTCGGTTTTGGATTTCAGGGGTTCGGCTCCTAAGCCCTGCAAGCCCTTAACCCGAAACCCGTATCATGTAGACCCGCTCAAGAACCGCCATTGCAATGGAATCACCACCCACTCCCTAGCCCTGAGCTATGACCTAGTATCCCTGAGTTCAAGTCCCGACCCTGACCCTCCCTAAACTTTTCAGCAGCATCCTCTCTTCGCGAGGTTTCTACCACTAGGCTTTTGAAGTTAAGGATTTATTGCTTTGTTTTTTTTGGGGTTTAAATTTTGGGGGTTTAGGACTGGGGCTATGAGATTTTGGAGTTCAGTACGGCCATGAGGCATAAGTAGAACGAGAGGGTAGCGCACTAACCCTCTTGAAGACGCCAGACCAGCCCTTAAACTCAACCCCAATGTCCTCCAAGCCCGAAACCCGAAACCCTAAACCCGATCTCCTAGTACATCAGCGCCGCCTCTCGGCTGGGCATCTGCACGGTGACGTACTTCTCGTCACGCGAGAGCACCTGAGCTCCCTAGCTTGGGTTTAGGGTTTAGGGTTTAGGGTTTAGGGTTTAGGGTTTAGGGTTTAGGGTTTAGGGTTTAGGGTTTAGGGTTTAGGGTTTAGGGTTTAGGGTTTAGGGTTTGGGGTTTGGGGTTTGGGGTTCGGGGTTCGGGGTTTGGGGTTTGGGGTACCGGGTACGGGGTTTGGGGTACGGGGTTCCGGGTTCAGGGTTTAGGGTTTAGGGCTCGTTCACGGACCAGCACAGGGGCCCATGCATAAACCCTTTACGATGTCTATCTATGCCTCTATATATACATATACACAGACATAAGTGCTTGTAAAAATGCCCATGTTCGCTGCCCTGGAGGTTTGTATGCTTCCCAACAGAACACATCTTGGAGTTAGGTTTCCCCTTCCCCCCCCCCCCGCTTCTTCAAACTCAACCTCAAAAAGAATAGTCAGAGGTTCTAGCGTAGTACTTGGTAGCCCCGTAACCATTTTTGCAATCAGGGTGCCTTTCTTGGGTTGCTTGCTTTAAGGGAACCTTGAACCCCAAAAAGGGAAACAGGGTATTCTAAACCCTAAACCCTAAACCCTAAACCCTAAACCCTAAACCCTAAACCCTAAACCCTAAACCCTAAACCCTAAACCCTAAACCCTAAACCCTAAACCCAAAACCCTAAACCCAAACCCCTAAACCCTAAACCCTAAACCCTAAACCCTAAACCCTAAACCCTAAACCCTAAACCCTAAACCCTAAACCCTAAACCCTAAACCCTAAACCTATTCTAGGGCTCTGGCAGTTGCCGAGGATCCTGCGGCACGGGCCTAACGTCACCGAGTTGCGCGTGCTCTGGGGCTTTTCAAAGGGGTTAAGGCTTAGAGATTTTAAGGTTTAGGCTTTTTATGCATATGCGCATACACAATTACATATGCATATATATATATATATATGTATATATATATATATATACATATCAGCATAAATATATATTTATATATTTATGTCGATATATATACACATATGTATATATATATATATGTTTGGGGATGGTTTATGGTAGAGTGTTGGTTGGTTTATGGCTGCGGGTTTCTCGCACAGGATGCCCAAGGTTAGGCTTTAGGGTTTAGGGTTTAGGGTTTGGCGCTTGGATTGAGGGTTTTACGGCTGAGTGTTTAGGGTTTAGGGCTGGGGTTTCGGGTTTACAGGGCTTGGAGGCATGGCATGGGCCTTAAATGAGGGTTTAGGGTTTAGGGTCCGCCGACCCTGGCGGCGTGTTGGATGGGAAAAGGAGCTCTTTCCCTCCCCCCCAAAACGCGGGCGGGGGGTAGGGGGGGGTCCCCGGCAGCTTTTCCATGGAGGGCCAGACCACCCACACGGCATAAACTCACGGAGCATAGGCGGCTTCGCGCAGGACGTAGGGGCTGTTTGGGCCCCTACCCCCCCCCTACCCCCCCCCTACCCCCCCCCCTCCCCCCCCCCTCCCCCCCCTCCCCCCCCCCTCCCCACCCCCCCCCCCCCCCCCCCTACCCCCCCCCACCAATTTTGGCATCCGAACGCGTTTAAACCTTTCAACTATGCTCCAGCGGGGTCGGCGGCTTGAGCCGGAGGCTCTTAAATGTTTAGGGTTTAGGGTTTAGGGTTTAGGGTGAGAATGGCAGCGCCCACAACATCGCCTTAAATGCAAAACAAACGGTCTTGGCTTCAGGGCCTAAGGTCTATGGTTCCCGTTTGCCATCCTACGGAATCTATGAGGGACCCCAAACCCAAAACCCTAAACCCTAAACCCTAAACCCTAAACCGATGAGGGAACCTCATCCCTGATAGAAGAACTGTGCGACGAAGCGAATGACCAGACAAGAGCTTTCCGCCGTGGGGCGTCCAGACCCGGTTTCGGGTTTAGGGTTTGGGTTTAGGGTTTAGGGATATTATTAAACTAGACCCGGGAGTAACTTAGGAAAGCAAAGGGTACCCTTTTTGGTCCTAGCCTAAACCCTAAACCCTAAACCCTAAACCCTAAACCCTAAACCCTAAACCCTAAACCCTAAACCCTAAACCCTAAACCCTAAACCCTAAACCCTAAACCCTAAACCCTAAACCCTAAACCCTAAACCCTAAACCCTAAACCCTAAACCCTAAACCCTAAACCCTAAACCCTAAACCCTAAACCCTAAACCCTAAACCCTAAACCCTAAACCCTAAACCCTAAACCCTAAACCCTAAACCCGAATCCATCCTCCAACCAAGATCGTGAGCTCCAAAACCCCCCGAACCTGAAGCAGCCCGAAGCCCAACCCTAGCTCTTTGCTTTTTCGTCAGTCATAGGAAAGGCAAACTGGGCATCCTAAACCCTAAACCCTAAAACCCTAAACCCTAAAACCCTAAAGCCCTAAGACCCTAAAACCCTAAACCCTAAAACCCGAAACCCTAAACCCTAAACCCTAAACCCCCTCAAAAACTCAAGTTTGGGGGGCCCTGAGTCGCCCCAATGCCCCAAACCCTGCTACCGGCTTAGTTTGTCGCAGGGCTTCGGGCTGTATCAAAGCACGACTCTGCGGCTACTCAACTAACAGTTATGTGTTGCTGATACATATCATGCAAATATCTTAATTAAGTATAAATATATATGTATATAAATATATACAATGTACGCATATGGCTGTTTTCACACGCGTGTACTTCCCCCTCCCAACCCGAGAGCTGCCATGATGGTCTCAGCGCTGCACGATCTGACCTCCGTGTCCAGGATTTACCTCGATGTTGTGGACCTTCGGCTCTAGACCCTACCCTTTCTGGATCAAAGGGTCTTACAAGGGGACCCAAAACGCAAAAAAAAGGGGGTTTCACCCGCATTTATACTTCCAGGGGCACCAATCAGGTTGTGAGATCCCTTAGGGACACAATGGGTTTAGAGCACGTGCTTTCGGATGAGGATGTAGGGTTGAGGGGGTCTGGGTCTCGTTGGGCCGTGGGTTCAGGGAGTTAGGGTCCAGGGAGTTCGGGTTTGGGTTTATGGCTTAGGGTTCCTTGTCACCATGCACTGACCAGGCAAAAGATGTCAGGCACGGACCATGGTGCCAAGCGGAACCTGCGCGAAGTCTTCGGTCACTTGTTTCGCTTGGATTTATATCGGGCGCTCGAGGTTTACTACTATTTGCTCAAGGACTCAAGAACCCCCCCCCCACCCCAACAAGAAGAACTAGTAACAAACTAAGTAATATTTCAAGAATAATTTTCCTTTATAAGGGCAATATAGGGACTGTTGCTTGTTTGTTTGTTTGTTGGGTGGTCTTAAGCAAATGGTAGAAAGGGTTGGCCTTTAGGGTTTATAGGGCTTAGGGTGCTCGGTTTAGGGTTGCAGGGTTTAGAGTTCAAGGCTTCTGCTAGAAGATTGGACCTGGACCTCTCCACTGGAGAAACTTGCATTACCTCTGGTGCTCGGGTTTAGGGTTTAGGGTTTAGGGTTTAGGGTTTAGGGTTTAGGGTTTAGGGTAGCACAAGGTGTCCCGACCGCTCTTCAATGCGCATCCTTCAACTCTCATCTTGCACCTGGCTGGTAAACTCTAGTAGTATCGTTTGGGATTTTCCCCCTTAGACTAAACAGTCCTGAATAGGGACTATCATAGGGCGTACTATATAATCCCCACTAAGGACTGCTAGGTATAAGGGGGAACATCCCAAGCTTCGCATTCCGAAGCCCTGAGCCTTGTCCAGCGGCACGGCGTTGCCCACAAAGATGGGGGCATCCGCCGAGGAGATCACCTGACCGCAATGCTGAGGATGACAGAAAAGGAACCCGAAGCCCTAAACCCTAAATCCTAAACCCTTTACCCTAAACCCTAAGCAAAGGATTGCATGTGGGGCTTTGGGTTCAGAGTTGCTGGGGTTTGGCGAGGGGGAGACACAACTCTCTGTCTCTACATTACATATTCATATACATGTCCACAAATGTATACATACATACATACATACATACATACATACAGACAGACATATATATATATATATATGTAGATATATTATGCAAATATACATATACATATACATATCTATATATATATATGTATGTATGTGAATATGTATATGTATATGTATATGTATATGTATATGTATATGTATATGTATATGTATATGTATATGTATATGTATATGTATATATATATATAATATCTATTTATGTATTGAGCGCCAATCGCACGCAGGCACACGCAGCTAGACAGAGGGGTGCCCACCGCACTTATGAAGACATGCTCGCCGCATCTGTGCAATCAGATCGCAGCGCTACTGCAACAGAAGCTCTGGAGCAGTGGTCCTGCCTGCTCCGAGGCACGGGATATGAACAGCAACTCAGAAAACAACAGCTTCTAAGATTTCGAGAGCCGTAGCAGTCGTGAAGCTTGCTTGGTACGATGCGCTGCAGTATCCTACAGGTGTTCTTTCGCAGGCCTCGCAGGAGCCGCTGAAGGAGCGCACTATACTAGGCTCCTTATTGTAGTTTTGAGCCTGGGCTTCCAAACAGGCCCTTTGATACATTGTTGCCTCAACAGAGCTATGGTAGGTTGTGGTTTCGTACTTCCGCAATAGAGCGCAGCTTGCAGGAAGCCGTCCACAGGACTGGACCCAAAGCTCTAATGCCTCCTGACCGACAAAGTAGCCCACTGCGTGCAGGATGTAGCGCATCTCTCCATCCTGCGCTGAAGCGACGTACTAGGGCATAGAGTCAGCGTTTGGCATGTGGCGGCACTTGCTGAGGAAATGGAGGCCAACAGCAAGGAAAGCAGGCTACCCAAGCAAATGACGAATAAGGGATGTAGTCAGCAATCTCTTCCTGAAGTGGGGATCGCAAGTGAGTTCGGCCTCATACTTGACCAGGCAAATACGGGCGTTCCGGTACGGGTCGTACTCGATGGTCTGGATTTTGCCGAACCTGATATGTGAGATACTACAGGAAGTCGCAATGCCCACCCCCAAAAAACAAACAAGCTCTCTTTCTCTGTTTCCCTCGTGGGGATGGTTTGTGGGGCTAGGCACGTTCGCCCGCCAATTTCAGGGCCTCTTGGGCGGTGGTGTGGGCCTTAGCGGAAAACTCTCAGCCAGCCTTTCACTAGCCAAGCTTTCTCTCTCTTTCTCTCTTTCTCTCTTTCTCTCTTTCTCTCTTTCTCTCTTTCTCTCTTTCTCTCTTTCTCTCTTTCTCTCTTTCTCTCTTTCTCTCTTTCTCTCTTTCTCTCTTTCTCTCTTTCTCTCTTTCTCTCTTTCTCTCTTTCTCTCTTTCTCTCTTTCTCTCTTTCTCTCTTTCTCTCTTTCTCTCTTTCTCTCTTTCTCTCTTTCTCTCTTTCTCTCTCTCTCTCTCTCGCTGTCTCCCTCCCTCCCTCCCTCCCTCTCTCTCAAGGCACTAGCGAAAGCGAAAACCCTCCCAAACCCTTTTGCCAGTGGTGCAAACCCCAAACCCGCAACCCCAATGAACGAAGACACCGGGGCTGGTGCATGTCCCTCTTGTTTCGCCCGAAGTCGATCACGCGGTACTTCCTGGTGCCAACAGCCCTTCTCCCTCCCCCCCAGCCCCAAGCAACAATCATAAACCCTCAGGCCCTAAGCCCTAAACCCGAAACCCTAAGCTATGATAAGGGAATCCTACTATGTGGGGATCTATATGGGAGGGTCCCCTATGTCAATGTTCGGAAACCTTCATGTAGGGCACGCTTCGGATGCAAGGGCTCCTCGCGTGCTGTTCGCCGGCCTTCTTATACTTGTGCCCGGACCTCAGCTGGGTTTAGGGTTTAGGGTTTAGAGTTTAGGGTTTCGGGCTTAGGGCTTAGGGCTTAGGGTTTAGGGTCAGTGTTTCTAGAGGGGCTTTCATGAACGAACCCTGACACTTGGAACCCCCAAACCTAAATGCTGAGGGTGCAGGGTCTGCTAAGTTGATGGTCCACGACCTAGCCTCAGGCTCTGAGCACCTGCTGCAACACAGAGGGTTCAAAGTAAGACCTGAGCATGCTTGGCTTTGCATGCCGCTCTCTCTCTCTCTCTCTCCTCCTCTCTCACTTCGCGTCTTTGCTTGGGTAGGTTTGGGGGGGCCCTATAAACATTATGTCTTATCGCTTCCTAAGGACTTTATAGGATGCTAAGGGTAGTAAGAATCAAAAATCATGTTCCAACCTACCCCTGTTTGTCGGTCACTGGGGCATCCAGCTCTCGAGCCGTTCTGGTGGCCATCATGATGGGCTTGCTCCTGGACATTCGAATATGTCTACTTCACAGCACCGAGCGGACGCCAGAAAACATCTCCGACAGCAGATTCCGAATAGCAACACATGCCTCAAATTACCAAGCCCCAGAATCTTGCACTTGTCAGAATCATCCCGTCACCGGCTTAACACCAGATGCGCGCTAGCTCCCAGAAACCAGTCCTGCTCGAATCTAGCAATCTAGCATGATACGACAAAGCTGTTCTCTCTCTTTCTCTCTCTCTCTCTCTCTGTCGCTCTCTCTCTCTCTCTCCCTCTCTCTCTCTCCCTCTCTCTCTCGTGCTAGCCCGCTGCGGCGCCTAGGTCGGGCAAAGCGCCTGCGGTACCTCAAGGGTTGGCAGGTTAGCTCAAGCCAGACAGCTCCATTGCATGACGACACGGCGAGGTGGACCTTCAATTCAATTACGAGGTTCTTATCGGAACAGCAATCGCAAACCTGTGCGTGGCTGAGGCACATGTGGCACAGGGGCTCATAGCGCTTGTTGGTTGTCAGCTCCTGACAGGCGCCAGTATTAAGAATCTTCACGTGTATAACTATGGCTTCTTTGTTGCTCTGTCCAACATGAGGCTTGGTATGGACCTGGAGGCTATGGCCACAACTAGATGGAATAGTAAGGCTGGGGCCAATGTGCTTACAAGGGACTCGAACACGCTTTAGACAGGAACGCAGCAGTGCATTCGGCCATTGCGTCACTGGGTTCGAGGTGTCGCTACCAAAGGCGAGATCCCTCACCAGGCACGAGCTCCTCAAACGTCGCAATGCTGGTGTTACCTGAGCCCAGAATCTGCAAGCCGCCAACCAACAGCCGCGGACAAATTCACCGGCTAAAGTCCTAGCGGACACATGCACCGGCGAAAGCCCTGTAAACTTCAAATCACTATGTGTGCCACATACGTGTTGCCGATTGCGCCACCTGTGGGCATTTCCCAAAATATGGCAACCCCCTTCTACACCCTGTATGCTTGGGGAAGCCCCTAAAACGTGCTGCAAAGCTGCGTAGGGCGTTGTTCTTGGGCTTTCGGACCCGCACGCCTGCGCGCATGCAGGCAAGCCCGGTTAAATACCAGGATGCCCCCGACTTCAAAGATAGAATGCTCTGCTTATAAGAAAGTATGCTATGATGAATATTGTTGCCATTATATTTATTGTGATGATTATTATGATGATGATGATTATGTAGTCCTTGTGACTATTCATGTTGCTGCTGATATGGTTTTGCTTTGGCGAAAGGCAATGATGTTCTTACTGACGCTATCTTGATGACTAACAGCCTTCCTATTGCAGAAAAAGACGAAGACTACCATGTCCATGGCGATTGCTACTCCTTAGACCCTAAGCCCCTTATAAACCCCGAACCCTGAACCCTTCAACAACCCTTCTTCAACCCATATTCAACCTTCTTCAACCTTCTTCAACCTTCTTCAACCTTCTTCAACCTTCTTCAACCTTCTTCAACCCTTAAACTCTTAAACCCTTGAACCCTTGTACTGTTGATGGCTGCTATCATTTGGCTGAAGCAGTGGCCTCCTCATCTTCTGACAAGACATCCGGCAACTACTCACGTGGAGCGGCAGCAGGAGCATTGACGAGCGGAACAACTCCCACATGCACATCTACTCGTATCTTATCAGATTTCGGTGATTTCGATGTCCACATGAGAGAGTATAAGCATTTTGCATACAATGTCAGTGAATATGCCAAAAAAAAAAATATATATATATATGTATGTGTGTGTATATGTGTGTGTGTCTGTACATATATGTATTTGTGCGTGTGTGTGCGCGCTCGCATGCCCCGTCTCGGTTCAATTGGGTAACTGCACATCAGCCTACATCAGCATTTAGGGATTTTTAACGTTGAAAAACCCATGTAGGGCTTTTAGTTGTTTTTAACGTCAAAAAAACATTCAGGGTTTTTAGGCTTTTTTGTACGTTTAAAAAAATTGAGCTTTTAGTGTTTTTTGATGTTTATGAGCCCTAAATGCGGAGGCTGCCTGAAGTGGTCTGCGGCTTCCCCTTGGCCCGTCGCTGGACCTGCTGTAAGGGTTTAGGGTCTGGGGTTTAGGGCCCAAGCCGCCAGACCCAAACTCCCAGTACCGAAGGCTAACAAGCCCGGAAGCCTGAACCCTTAGGGTTTAGGGTTTAGGGTTTAGGGTTTAGGGTTTAGGGTTTAGGGAACCCTGAACCCCCATATAGCCCTATACCCTTAACCCCGAACCCTTAACCCTAAACCCTAAACCCTAAACCCTGAACTCCACAGGGCCGACCCCGCCACTTGAAGTCTCCAACGCAGGTCGGTGTAAAAACAAGTTTTAGGGTTTAGGGTTGTAGGGTATAGGGTTTAACCGGTATAGGGTTTAGGGTATAGGGTTTAGCCGGTATAGGGTTTAGGGTATAGGGTTGTAGGGTATAGGGGTTTAAGGCTTGGGTTGAGGGGATCTAGCGTTTGTTTTGCCGTATCGCTTCAGGGTCGGACCAACACCGCAACTCCAGCAGACATGCCCCCGAAACATAGCTCCTGCTCCCGAACTTTTACTACTGAACCCTGACCCCTAAACCCTAAACCCTAAACCCTAGTAGCAACACATTCTTGAGGGCATCGGTTTCGAGGGCTTTTCAGTCATGCCACATGAGCCCGAAAACAAAGACCGCTAGGCTTCGGGTGCCCCCCCCGAAACCCTAAACCCTATAAACCCTAAACCCTAAACCCCAAACCCCGAACCCCAAACCCCTAAACCCTAAACCCTAAACCCTAAACCCCTGAAGCCCAAATCCCACCCTCTCGGCCTGCGCGCGAAGCAGCGAGGCAGCGCAGGCCACCTCCATTGTAGGGTTCTTAAGGGAGGGGGGTTCAAGGGGGGTATGTATCCCAAGGTTCCCTAATACTCCCTAGGTACCTACCCCCCTTGAACCCCCCTCCCTTAAGAACCCTATAACTCCAGCAGCAAAGAAACGGTTTGAGAGCAAGCCCGGCGGACAGCAACACCTGGTAAACCCACGGTTTAGGGTTTAGGGTTTGGGGTTTGGGGTTTGGGGTTTGGGGTTTAGGGTTTAGGGTTGGGGGCTTGGGGTTTGGGATTTGGGGTTTGGGGCTCGGGGTTTGGGGTTTAAGGTGGTGGGTTTAGGGTTTAGGGTTAATTTGTTGGTGGAATACAGTATTATTTCGTGCACTCCAGTATTCTGGCAGTACATTGGGTACAATCGGTGTTTCAGGGCTGATGTAGAATTTTGGTTTTTCCTGGGGCTCTATTTACCTACAGCACTTTTGTACCCTTGATTAGTAGGTACAACCCATAAAACTGTAGGTAAAGACAGAGGTCCCAGTTTGGGTTTTGGAGGAAGAACCAAGCTTGTCAACGCATGTCTCGTGACTAGTGCACAATACAGCGGCCTTAAGAAATCAGAAAAGGGGTTTGGGGGTCATTACAGAAAAATTATCGAGGGACGGGAATAATATTAGCAATGGTTCAACCCTAAACTTAAACCCTAAACCCTAACCCTAAACCCGATGTTAGGCTCCGCACGGCTGCGAAAATCGGCAGAAGAATCGGCCTGCGCTGCGACGGGGGCGGTTCGAATCATTAATGCCCTAAACCCTAAACCCCAAACCCTAAACCCTAAACCCCAAACCCCAAACCCTAAACCCTACACCCTACACCCTAAACCCTAAACCCTAACCATCAGCTTGGGCTTTAAGGCCTCATAAACCTCAGGAAAGATCTGGCCAAAAGGCTTAACCAACAACCTGATCCTGAGGATCCCGCTTAATGAGGTGTAGGGGGGGTTTAGGGTTTAGGGTTTAGGGTTTGGGGCAGATAGAATCCCAAATTGCTGCCAGATGCTTCCACCTCTCCCGCATACGTTGCTGTCTGAGATATTACATGAGACTGCGCTACATTGCATTCATTTGCAGTATGTTACGCTTGCTGCATTGCATAAAGCCCTAATGTAACATATGAGCGATGAGAAGTACACACACGCACACACACACACAGACAAGTACGAGTGGAAATTCCTGAGCATAATAAACGCGAATAATGTTCGTAGTTGCGACTAGTATTCCCAGGTGGTCTCCATATAGATATACTAGCATAACCCCCAAACCCCTATTTCATTGAGGCCCGAAAGTGGGGGTTTCCGACCCTTGTTGTTTTCCCTTTAAGGGATTCCATTCTATTTGGGCGTATAAACGGGGTGCCCCTATTTCGGGCAAAACCCCTAAACCCTAAACCCTAAACCCTAAACCGCCACACGAAAAGGGTGGGCTGCAGACCGCTGCTGGCCCACGGCCGCGGAGGCATCTGCGGGAGATGGGCCCTCGAGATCCGGCGGGTTTTTAGGGGTTTAGGGATTGGGGTTTATAGGGCTTAGTGTTTAGGGTCAAAAAAAAACGGGTTAAGGGTTAAGGGTTTAGGGTTTCGGGCTTTCTAGGGTTAAGGGTTTAGGGCTTTAGGGCTTATAGGCTTTTGGGCTCAAGGGCTTATGGGAGGTCGGCCGGGGTTCTGCTAGTCGGAGGAAAGAATTCGCAGAGACGGAGGAGAGCACCTCCCAGGATGGGCTATTATACCCTATAATCCCTTAAAAGGGGTTCATTATGGGGATTTTTAAGGCCTAATAGCCCATCCTGGTCTCCAGCTTTAGGAGCATGCTGGAGACTTCCCGCTTTACTGGACTACTAGGTTGCCCAGTAACCTAGGATGAAAAAGGGTGCCCTTTTTGCTTAAAGGGGTTTATAAGGGAACCTAAACCTACCAAAAAGGGAATAAGGGTACTACTGGGCATCCTAGACTATAACTGCTCCCCTGAGAACCATATGGGTGGTTGTCAAAATGATTGTCCCTTTTGGGGTCCCTAGTATAGGATGGCACCTAGTCTTTGGGGTGTCCAAACAGGGACTCTCATTTTGACAACTACCCATATGGGGGTTTCCGACACCTTTCTGGGGCCCCGATTCTAAGGGAAACCTACTATTTGGGTGTCTACATTAGGGACCCCTGATTCTCGCAAAACCCCCCATATCTGTGCAACTACTATCGTTGGAGACTCCGTTGGGTCATACACATCCTTCTCTCTCTCTCTCTTTGCCTCTGCTTCCCTTGTCCTTCGCTCTCTCTCTCTCTCTATCTCTCTCTCTCGCTCTCTCATGTGCTTGGCTTGGAACTCCCGCACGCCCCAAGAGAAACTCGAGGATTAGCCTCTGGATCTACACCTCTGCCACTCCCCACCCGCCCTCCGCCCCTCTACTGCCTCACAACAAAAAGGGCCTTAAGGAAACAAACCCCAAACCCTAAACCCTTAAACCCTGAACTCTAAGTACTTCCCACGCCCCTGAGCCCTGAGCTCCACAAGCCAAAACCCACCAACTCATGGCGGCCACGGTGTGCTAGGGTTGCTACGGCCAAGGACTGCGAGGACTGCAGGTGCCTGCCGGAACTCCTAATCCCCAAGCCCTAATCCCCATACCCTTAAACAAACCTAAGCCGTTTAGGTTGATTTGAGAGGGTTTAGGGTTCAGGGTTTGGGGTTTATTTAGGGTTTAGGGTTTGGGGTTTCGGGTTGAGAGTTTGGGTTCTGTGGCTGTCTTCAGGGCCAAGCACCAACGCTGCAAATTTGGATGTCTCTAGGCGTATCACGTGAAAACGAACTTCCACAGCCAAACGAAGCCAACCAGGGTTTAGGGTTTACGGTTTAGGGTTTTCAGTTTAGGGGTCCAGAGAGCAAGGTTTAGTGAACTGAGCCATAACATCAGATCTGTGAGGGGTCCCCTTAGAAGCGCCATCCGTACGAGGGTCCCCCCTTTAGAAATAAGCTCACCTAAAGCAGCCCCTTCTCTTCCCAATTCTTGAGCCCTGAGCCCTAAAAACCCTAAACCCTCGCTTAAACCCTAACCCTGAACCCAAACCCTAGCCCTAAACCCTAAACCCCTAAACCCTACACCCTAGACCCCCCTAAACGTAAAACCCTAAACCTTCGCCCCTCTGGCAACTCTGGGCCTTCTGTGGTTTAGGGCACACTCCAAACCACGATCTAAAGACCCTAACCACTGCGCCCCTAAACCCTAAACCCTAAACCCTAAACACTAAATCCTAAACCCTAAACCCTGAACCCTAAACCCTAAACCCTAAACCCTAAATCCTAACCAACAAAAACCCTGAAACCTCAACATCTCTCGGGAAACCTCCCAAACCCAAACCCCTGAACCGCTAGAGTCCTAAACCGGGAATGTTGAATCTCTATTCCCCTTAGAATCTTAATGACAAGTAGCACTTTTAATTCTCTCTGTTCGTTTAAAATGAGAAGATAAAACAACAAATCCTAAACCAAGAATTTTGAGTCTCTCGACTGCAGAAAGATGCAGCTTTTTGGGACTCCCTAACCCTAACCCTAAACCCTAAACCCTAAACCCTAAACCCTAAACCCTAAACCCTAAACCCTAAACCCTAAACCCTAAACCCTAAACCCTAAACCCAAGGGCCTCCCGAGTGCTTTTTTGAGACTCCCAGCCTCGTCCCAGCTGCGTTCAGGCCCGCTGGACTGGGTGCTAAGAAGGCCGGCGACTGCCAAAGGAGCACAAGGAACCTAAACCCTAAACCCGAAACCCGAAACCCGAAACCCTAAACCCTAAACGCGGCAAACGAGGGTATAGGGTTTAGGGTGTAGGGTTTAGGGTTTATAGGGTTTAGGATTTAGGTCTAGGGTTTAGGGTTCAGGTTCAAGCGGGAGTAATCCATGAGACCCTCAAGGGACACTACCCGAAATCCTGAACCCTAAACCCGTAAACCCTCAAGGGAATCAACCTCGCAGTGGACAGCGGCATGGGTTAGTTCCGGGCTCAAGGCTTTTGGGTGCGGCGGGCTTTCGGTTTAATTAAGGGATTAGGATTTAGGATTTAGGGTTCAGGGTTTAGGGGCTTCTGGGGTCTACAGCGCTTCGTGACTTACTTCGAGCTTTTAGGGGATTCAGGGGATTCTGGGAGAGTTTGGGCTCTACATGCGCCCAAGGGTCTCTGCCAAGGGTTTATGGGTCTAGAGTGTGGAGTTAAAAACCTCAAGCCCTACATTTAGGGGAGCTGGGGGGGGGGGGGGGGGGGGAGTTCCCTCAAAAAAGTGTGTAGAGGTTTAGGATTCATGGGGGGAGGGGTTAATGCCTCTGATAGAGCCTTGAGTACGGCTGTAGAGGTTTAGAGTTTAGGATTCATAGGGGTGTAGGGTTAAGGGCTTAAATTCACCTGATACAAAGCCCTTAGTACTTCGTATTCCTAGTTCTCAAGCCTTGTATACGGTACTGCTTCGGTCCTTCACCTGTCCTTCGCTAAGGCATAGGCCGTAACTGGTCATGCATGCGCCAGAGTTGAAACTCCTTTCCCCCTCTCAACTACCCCGAGTAAGCCCTGAACAAGTTCTCCGAGAAGTCAAGCTTATACTAGAAGAGGATATGTTAATATGTTATACGTCTACATGTTCTGTCAAAACTGTTTATGGCATATCAATGTTACACAGTGCTGTACTATAAATATTGTTATTCTTAGCGTAATGTTCATATTGTTGGTATGTTCTCTTTTTTGTACTTTGGTGTATTGCAAGTTCGTATTTTGCAGGGAAGCTTGTCGATCAGATTCTTGACATCCAGAACAGTTTCTGGTGGGCTTGCAGCAGAGTGATACGAGGCGCTGACAGGAAAGAAAGGTAGCCAGCCACATGTGGCTCTCCTCTAGTACATGATAACGTAAGGAAGAGCCCCCCAGAGGAAACCCTAATTAAACCCTAAACCCTAGGGTCCTAAACCTCAACAGGCCCGCACAAACACGCATCCCAAGCCCAATAGCCCTTAAATTTCAAGCGTAAACCGGAAACCCGATTTAGGGTTTTAGGGCTTTAGGGATTTGGGTTTAAACCCTCAACCTTACCCCCTTCCGCCCCCCAGGCTAAAGACGAACTAGATACAGCAAGCCCAACAACCCCCAAATCGCAGCGGCCTGAACGAAACACCGATGCCTCAGACATCTTGGGCTTCGTTCAGGCTTTGGTCTCGATCTTGTGCTTTCGGGTTGACAGGGTTTTGGGTTCATAGGGTCTAGGGTGGGATGTTCCCCCTTATACTAACAGGGAATAGAATTGGGGGTACTATCATCCCTGTTCCGTTCGTATAAGGGGGAACATCCCAAGTTGTGGGATTTATAGAGGTTTGGGGTGGAGGGGTTAGGGTTTAGGGTTTAGGGTTTAGGGTTTAGGGTTTGCTTCGGATGTTGCAGCTTGCTGAACTTCGGCGTGTCATCCGGACTGCGCTTTGCACGTAGGGCTTGGGCGATGGACCATGGCTGGTCCCCACTATGTAGACCGCAAACCCTACACCCTAAAGCCCTAACCCTAAACCCTAAACCCAAAACCCCAAACCCTAAACCCAGAGCTGCATGGGTTCCTAGAACACGAAGGCCTAAAGCCATCCCTATGATCAGCCCCCAGACCTGCGAACACTGAGAATTTCTAGGCTTCGAGGGATTTCGGTATTCCGGCACAGCAGGCACATTCAGCAGGCACTTGAGATTCCAAGCCAGGCAGCTCCCCGAGAGCACATCTGCTGTGCAAGGAGTCTTTTTGTACTGAGTTCCTCAATGAGAACCAGATAGAACCAGTGTGTACTTCGCGCTACATCTCCGAATTCATCGGGAAACAGACTTAGTTCATTGCAAGAACCCGACTATATGAAGAACGAGAGGTGAATACAGACGTAAAATGACGTAAATAAATAAACATATCTCTCTATATATATATATATGTACATATATACATATATATATATATGTACACAGATACGTATATTATATAGACATATACACATAGGAGGACTGGAAGGTAGTGTGTATCTTGGGCGTCGAAGCCTCAGGTCTCAGGGCATGCCGGGGCCCCGGGCAGCGTTGCGACCACAGCAGCGGCCGCCAGCGCAGACAGAATCACCGGCTGCTTGACAGACCCCATGCCTTCGGGAGGGTTTAGGGTTTGGGGTTTAGGGTTTAGGGTTTAGGGCTTAGGGTGTAGGGTTTAGGGCTTAGGGCTTAGGGTTTAGGGTTTAGGGTTTGGGGATCAGAGTTCAGGGCACAGTTATTTATTAATTTATCTTCTGTCTGCCAAATCATACCACCACCCTCTAGGACAGGGTAGGTAGCCTTGTGTTCTCACTTTGTACCCAGATACTTAAGACCGCAAACCTACACTGGTCCTTAACTCACAAACCTTACGGTGTATTCCTGAATTCAGCGATCTTGGAAGATCAAAGGCCTTCTACTTCCAGGTCCTTAAGTCTTTTGTTCTCAGTAGGAGGTCCGGTCTCGGAAGAAGCCACCCAACCCCCACAAGCCCACAAATCCCCAAAGCCCCTAAACCCCAAACCCTAAAACCCCCAACCAAGAACTTACTGTTGGTTCGTAGGGAATGGGGGAATGAGCTACACTACATAATCACTTAAAGGGCATAGGGTCCCAAGTCCTTCATTCTCTGCTATCCAGCTAAACCCTAAACCCTAAACCCTAAACCCTAAACCCTAAACCCTAAACCCTAAACCCTAAACCCTAAACCCTAAACCCTAAACCCTAAACCCTAAACCCTAAACCCTAAACAGCAGCAAGAGAAAGACCCTGCCTCGGCAAGCTCGGGCCCGATTGAACTCTGGGCCGCACACGTGCAGGCGAAGCGCCGAAGCCTCCGATGACTTCAACGCATTAATTTTTTTGTGGGTTTAGGGTTTAGGGTTTAGGGTTTAGGGTTTGGGGTTTGAATTTAGGGTTTAGGGTTGATGACTTCAACCTTTTTTTATTTTTATTCTTTTTTTTTTGGGGGGGGGGGGGGGGGGGGGGGGGGGGTTGGGGTTTGGGGTTTGGGGTATAGGGTTTTAGGGGTTTAGGGGTTTTAGGGGTTATAGGGCTTTAAGGGCCTATTTGGGGCGTTCGGGGCTTTAGGAGCAAGACTCGGTTTTTTGGGGTTGTAGGGTTTTCGGGGCTTATGTAGGTTTTTCGGTCTTTAGGAGCCTAAAAAGGTTTTAGGGGTTTTGAGGGTTTAGGGGCTTATGCAGATGTTGAGGGCTTTGGGGCTTTAGCGGCTTCAGCGGGTTGAGGGATTTAAGGACTCTTGCGGTTTTAGGGGTCATGCTTTGGGGTGTTAAAGGTTGTACCTTCTAAACTAAAACTTAGGGTTTAGGGTGTCGGGTTTAGGGTAATCCCTTCCCCTTAATACCCCCCAGCACTACGACCCCCGAAACTCCCAAAGTTAGTATTAGGGGGGGCGTTCTTATCGACTGAATAAACAGCCCGTCCTTATTGTAGCTTGCTGGGAGACCCTAAACAGCGAGGAATTTGAATCTTGAGGGTTCGGGCTTCTGCCCAGGCTTCCCAACCCCCCCTTACCCCCCTTAGGGTTTAGGGTTTAGGGTTTAGGGTTTAGGGTTTAGGGTTTAGGGTTTAGGGGTTGTTAGAAGGGGCGGGTACGGGATCGGGTTTTGGGGTCAGGGGGTTTTGAGTATTCGGGGTGTTTTAATTCTAGGGGGATGGAAATTAGTGACACGAAACGGGAGTATAGCTTAGAGAAGTGACCATGTAGGGCTTATATAGGGTTTAGGGGTTATAGGGTTTTAGGGGCTATAGGGTTTTAGGGGTGACAGGGTTTTGGGTTTCTGGGGTTCTAGGGGTTTGGGGTTTTGGGTTTATAGGGTTTGTAGGGTTTCTAGGGCTTATGGGGGTTATAGGGTTTATAGGGGTTATGGGTTTGTAGGCTTTTAGGGGTTATAGGGGTTAGAGGGTGTCTAGGAGTTTAGGGGTTGTAGGGTTTTAGGGGTTGTAGGGTTTTAGGGGGTTATAGGGTTTTAGGGGTTAAAGGGGTTTAGGTTTTTAGGGTTCTTAGGGTTTTGCGGGTTGTAGCGGTTAGGGGTTCTAGGGGTTATAGGGTTTAGGTTTTTAGGGTTCTAGGCGTTATAGGGTTTTAGGGGTATTCAGGTTTAGATGTTCAGGGTTATAGGGTTGAGGGGTTGTAGGTTTCAGGGTTTAGGGGGTGCAGGGTAGAAGGTTTAGGGGGTGTGGGGTTTAGGGTTACAGGCTTAAGGTTTTAGGGTTTAGGGCTTGCAGGGTGTAGGGCTTGTAGGATGTTTTGTTAGGGCTTTTGGGGTGTTTAGGGATGTTTGGCGCATGTATGGTTTGGGCTTAGAGGTCTTGAAGGGATGTAGCTTGAGGATTCATGGAAGAGCTACCATGGCTCTCCGGATTTCGTGTGTTTTCCTCCTTTTGCGATTTTGCTGTCTGCTGATGAGTGCAGGGGTATTTGTGTTCGGGATGACTGCGACGGACAAATGGCCGAAAAGTCAAGAAAGCGGGGTTCGCTTAGAAGTGCGTAAAGGACATACTAAGAATTAAGACCTAAACCCTAAACCCTAAACCCTAAACCCTAAACCCTAAACCCTAAACCCTAAACCCTAAACCCTAAACCCTAAACCCTAAACCCTAAACAAGGCTTCAGGGCTTTGTTGGGGTTTGCAGGGCTTCGGGTTTAGGGAGTGGGGTTCACGAAAAGGCTCAGGGCGGTCGGTTCAGCTAATGCTAAACCCTACTCCTTCTAAACCTTTCGAGGCCCAGAACCTAAACCCTGAGGGTGTCTGCCATAACTTCCGAGCTAGACCGTCTCCCCGAAGCATGTAGGTGAGGATTTGAAGTAGGGTTAAAAGTTAAAAATTGCTGCTCTCTTTGGACTGCAATTATATTGGTTGTTGCATAATTTTGGGTGTCCTGCTGGGGATGCTCGACGTATAGGGTCTGGGGTGTTGTCTCTCTCGCATAGCCTTCAAAAATGCCGTGGAATAGAAGAAGACTTGCGAACTGAAGCCTCCTGAGAGAACTTGTTTGGATCTAGAACCCATATCCCTCGGACCCTGAACATTTGGATCCCCAAACCCTAAACCCTACACACCCTAACCTCCCTAAGCCCTAAACCCTAAAACCCTAAAACCCTAAAACCCTAAAACCCTAAAACCCTAAATCCCTAAATTACCCTAAACCCGAAACCCCTGAATCCCGAAATCAGGTGCACTGCCTCCGCTGAGTTGGTTCGCGCGGAGGGTGGGGCACCCGCCGCTTCGGAGCCGAATGTCGGCGGAGGCAGGAAAGTTGTCCGGCGTTGAGGGCTTCTGGACACTTGGTTTAGGGTTTAGGGTTTAGGGCTTAGGGTTTAGGGTTTAGGGTGTCTGGGTTCAGGGTTTCAGGGTTTCACGGGTTTAGGGTTTAGGGTTTCGGGCTTCTGGGTTCAGGGTTTGGGGTTTAGGGCTCAGGGGTCCCTAAGTTTGAGATAGGAACCCACTTAGACCCTCAACCCAAAACCCAAAACCCAAAACCCTAAACCCTAAACCGTGACTGGTCAAGATGCCCAGATGTACGTTACCAGGGATTGAGTGACTCGAGGTTGCAGTGCTGTGCGAGCTCACAAATCCCTAAACCCTTTTAGGGATGTAGGGTTTAGGGCCCTCAACCCTAAACCTAAAACCCTATACACCTGGAAACCTTCAACCTTAAACCCTAGCCCCCGCTTTCATTCGCGAAGTACAGGTCGCCATAAGCCTTTGGGCTCTATTCCCCCAACAACATCCTGAGACGGCTCAACAAAGGAATGCCTGTGTCATGGTTTAGGTTTAGGGCTTAGGAGTTTGGGGTTTAGGTGTGCTTTCAAGCTCATGCTCTCATGAAGGCAAACCCCAAAACCCTGAACCTCAAACCCCAAAACCATCGGCCGGGCCTCTTTTATCTTGCTATGAGGCTCGGAGAAGCCAGGCTGCAGGGGGGGTTGATCCAAATCATGGACCCTGGCACCCAGTACGCTAGAAGGAGCACGCAAAAAGCCTGTACTTCCAGCATCCATTGGGGTGCTTCGGGAGCCTAGTGCCCTAAACCCTAAACCCTAAACCCTAAACCCTAAACCCTAAACACTAAACCCTAAACCCTAAACCCTGTATACAAGTCCGTAAAGGTCTGGGATCCCAATCAAGGGCCCTGTTTTCAGATGAACCCTGGCATGGGTTCCCCTACCCGCCCCATTGTAATTAAGGCTCCTTACGGGGACGGGGGAACTTTTTGGTTTAGGGGTTTAAGGGTTTAGGGTTTAGGGTTTAGGGTTTGGGTTTAGGGTTTAGGGTTTAGGGCCAAACAGGAGGGCGGGGGGGAACTTTTTGGGAGGAGCACCCTGTAGACCCTAAACCCAGGGGTGTAGGGGGATGATGGGGGCTGGAAACCCATCCTAAACCCTCCAATGGGGTGGGAGTTTGGGGATCCCATGATCTCAGTGCATTTGCAATGTTAGGGAGCCTGGAAGAGGGTCCAACTCCAGGGGTTTTGGAGGGCTTCGTCGCATTGACCTGGGAATGTAGAAGCTTTTGTGGCTTACCGGGCTTAGACTCGAAGGTCTCGGGTTCCAATGCCTCAGCCTTACATTCAAGATATCAGCCCATCCAAACCCCCTGTTGAGCACCCTCCACTTCAGCGGCCCCTTGCATTAACATTTTTTGATGGAGTCCCTCACATGTGGGGCATAGAGGGTCTCAGCAAAGCTTCCCCTTCGTGCTCTTCCTGGATCTCGTCAGGGTAGCGCTCGCTGCCTTGCACTGGCATGGTTTAGGGTTTAGGGTTCAGGATTTAGGGTTTAGGGTTTAGGGTTCAGGATTTAGGGTTTAGGGTTTAGGATTTAGGGTTTAGGGCTCAGGGCTCTTAATCTCTAAACAAAGGGTGCAACTCCGGGTCCTTCCCATGAGTCCCACACAACACTCCTAAACCCTGAACCCTAAACCCCAAACCCTAAGCACGACTGTAGGCCCTACGAAGCCCTACACCCTCAAACCCTAAACCCTAAAGCCTAAACCCTAAACCCTCTCCACCCTCTTGGAATCCTCTAGGGCTTTAGGCTTCGCGTCTAGGGGCCCACCCGTCTGCTATCAACTAAGCCCGTTAAAAACTTCATAGCCCCTAAACCCCGGTATTCCCTAAACTGCCCCACAAGCCTTGAAGCCTGAAGCCTAACCCTAAACCCTAAACCCTAAACCCTAAACCCTAAACCCTAAACCCTAAACCCTAAACCCTAACCCTAAACCCCAAACCCCTGTAGTTTCACCTGTGCAAGGTGAGAGGGGGCCTGGCTCTCCTTCGCTGGAGGAGGAAGTCTCCTCCACCGGAGCTGGAAGAACAGCCTCAGTGAAGGCACCCTTAATCTTATTCCCCTATATAACCTCGTATACATACCTTGCAGAGTCCCTATATGCCTAAGTAACCCTAAACCCTAAACCCTAAACCCTAAACCCTAAATCCTAAACCCAATATACCTAAATAACCCTAAACCCTAAAACCCCTAAGGTCCCTGACAATCGTCCCTTGACTCAGGCCTTCGGTAAGAAGGCCAAGCCGAGGCTTCAACAGTTCAGGGCTTCAGGGGTTAAAAAAGGCTTGGGGCTTTAGGGTTTTAGGGTTTAGGTTTTTTTTTGGTTTAGGGCTTAGGGTTTAGGGTTTGGGGTTTGGGGTTTGGGGTTTAGGGTTTAGGGTTTAGGGTTTAGGGTTTAGGGTTTAGGGTTTAGGGTTTAGGGTTCAGGGTGTAGGGTTTAGGGTTTAGGGCTAGGGCTTAGCTTTAGGGTCCTAGGGTTCAGGCTTTAGGGTCTTAGGGTCTTAAAGGTTTTGGGTTCAGGCTTACATGTAGGTTCTAGGGATGGACCTGGACCATAGGACCTCTGGCCTCAGACTCGGCGCTTGGCGAAACCCTAAACCCTAAACCCTAAACCCGAGACCCTAAACCCTAAACCGTAAACCCTAAACCCTAAACCCTAAACCCTAGCCCTAAACCCGTGTGAAAGGCTAAGCTCCTAAACTCTACGGCGTCAAGGGCATCCCTCAGACCCCCGTATGTGCCTGGTATTCTCCTGCCCTCAGCCAACAAATCTGGGCATCAGGCAGCTGCGAGCACCACGACCAGTATCCTTGGTTTGGACACAAAACCCCTAAACCCTAAAACCCTAAAACCCGAAAACCCTAAACCCTAAACCCGAAAACCCTAAACCCTAAACCCTAAACCCTGAACCCTGAACCCTCAACCCTCAACCATCTCTCTTCTTCTTCTTCGTGATACATGAGAGGGTCTCTCTCTTCACCCCTACCCTCGCTCCCTTGGTCTCCCTCTCTCTTCTTCTTCTACACAGCGAAGAGGCCCTCCCTCTCTCTCTCTCTCCCTCGCTCTCGCCTCCGTCTCTCGTTCTGTCTCAGTCTCTCCTTCTCTATTCATCTCACTCTCACTCTCTCTCTCTCTCTCTCTCTCTCTCCTCCTCAGTGGAACATCCAGAGAACCTTCCAACACCTTAGAGTGTAGCCCGAAGCCATGCAAGTGTTGCGGCGTTGGACCTCAAATCAAAGCTGCTAATCTCAACCTAAACCCGACATTACAATCTTTAAGGCCGTTCAGCCCTTAAAACCCTCTGTATAGCCGTAAAGCCCAGATCCTAAACCCTAAACACACTACACCCTACACCCTACACCCTACACCCTACACCCTACACCCTAAACCCTAAACCCTAAACCCTAAACCCTAAACCCTAAACAGATTCGAGGCATGGGTCTCTCCCGGTCGAGCTCGCTGGCGCAGCAGTTGCAGCACCTCTCAGCGGGGATTTGCGGGTTCAGGGATTTAAGTACTCTACTCCCCTTAGAACCTTATTAAACATAACATTTTGATATCCTTTTGGGTTTTAGATTAACACTTCTAAGGGGGCTATAGGATAGGGCTTACCACCTGAAGTGCGGACGAAACATTCGCCGGGTCGTAAAGAAAAGCTTGCTCTGCTGCACACACTTCCAATGAAGCTCTCCCGGGAAAGGCTACCCTTAAACTCTTAACCCTCAACCCTGAACCCCTTAGGCCCACAACCCGTGAAACCCTTGTGCCCCCGAATTTTCATCCCCGAACCACTCTGACTCTAAGCTCAACATCCCGCAAGAATTTCAAACCCCCTAAGCCCAGAATACCCTTGAACCTATCTGCACTCAAAACCCGAAAACCTTACAAACCCTGAGCCCTGAACCTTGAATCCTGAGCCCATAATGCCCTGAACGGATCTGCTCCCAACCCGAACACCGAAGCCCTGAACCTTGAATTCTGAGCACATCTCATCTCACTACGACTCCCATGGCTGTTGAGATCCCGGCTTGGTGAGCAATGGGCTCTGAAATCCTCTCATACGAGTTCATGGGCCGTTTAGGAAGGTAGGAGGGATTCCAGAGTTCAGGGCTGGAAGAAAAGGTTCTGGTGCTTGAGGCTCATTGCTTTTAAGGGCTTCGTAGGAGCTCAAAACCCTCGTGTGCCGAGCTTGCGATTCCAGCTGCGGGGGAAGCTCCTACTCCTGCGGCGACTCCTACGGCTACTGCTGCACTATCCTAAACCCTAAACCCTAAACCCTAAACCCTAAACCCTAAACCCTAAACCCTAAACCCTAAACCCTAAACCCTAAACCCTAAACCCTAAACCCTATCTCTCTTTCTCAGTCGTGTATGCAAGTACTTCTAAGTTCCGCACTCGCGTCCGAAGCACCGCGCCGTCAGTTCGCGACACAGCTTCCCCGCGTCCTGTCTGTTTAGGGTTTAGGGTTTAGGGTGTAGGGTTTAGGGTTTAGGGCTTAAGATTTAGGGCCCCTTGAACCCAAAATTTGAATCCTAGCCGCACACCCAAATTCGGATCCGTACACGCCTAGCCCGTGAGCCGATCTGTACTACAGGGGTTTTCACGGAAATCCTTCAACACTGTGAACACCGATCTGTTTGAAGGCTTCTGCCTCAGAACATTCTGACTATAGGGTCCTTCAGGGAGGTGGGTTCAAGGGGTATGTAACCCACAGTTCTGAATACTCCCCACTTCTCCCTAAGGCTCCCTAAGGTTCCCTAGGTACCTAACCCCCATGAGCCGCCTCCCTCAAGAACCTAGAATCTGAGAGGCTCAGGTCGGACACGCAGGCACTGCGCAGAAGAGTCCCTCCTCATCCTCGTACACCTCAGCCGAGGGTATGAAACCTTAACCGCAGGGTGGGTTATGACATGCACGGGCTTCGCACACATGCTCGCAAGGAAATTGAGCGGGGCCTCATCTGGTGCTTGTCTTCTGCCATCTTTAGGTAACGCTGCGGACACGGAAGTTCCTAAAAAACACGCCATGAACCCATGACCAGAATCAGCCTGCAAGCCCAAGTTGCTCTAGGTTGCCCAGTAGCCTAGGATGAAAAAGGGTGCCCATTTTTGCTTAAAGGAGTGTATAAGGGAACCTAAACCTACCAAAAAGGGAATAAGGGTACTACTGGGCATCCTAGAACCAGAGAACGAGTCAGGCCTCACTGCAACTGTTGGCTCAGTTCTCGTCGGGCGGTTCTTGTGTTATCAGGGACGTGCGGGACGAGGGTTTGAGGGTTCTGCCTTTAGGGGGTTCCATGGGCTTCAGGAATATGGGTATGAGGCCTAGGTTAGGATTCCGGTTTCAGGTGCCTAGGGTTTAAGGGTTTGGGGCTCAGGGTTCTCACGCAGCCGCCCCTACAAGGATCTCCGGGATTCCGGGCGATCTCGGAGAAGTGCCGATGACCTGTCAGCCAAGAGTTCGGCATGCGGGATGCGAAGGAAAACCAGAAAGAGGGTGAGCTACAAAAGCAGAGAGGACATGTGAACCCTAAACCCTAAACCCTAAACCCTATTTGAAGCCCTGGGAACCTACAGGGTGACCTGTAGGCCCTATAAACCCTACACCCCAATGAATCAACCCTAAGAGCCGTATGCACATCCATGAACCCTTGCAGAGGCCCAATGTTTGAATCGCTACAGAGCCCAAAATCCCAGCCAGAGTTTGGGCTACCTAAACCCTAAACCCTAAACCCTAATGGGGAAAAGAGCCCCAAACCTAGCCTCCGGATCCCCCAATTTCCCCCCCCCCCCCCAAACTAAGTTCAACCTCTCCTTAACAACAGCCCCACCGACTTCATTCAACTTATGGGGCTTAGGGTTTAGGGTCGGAGTAATTTATGGGTTTAGGGTTTAGGGTTTGTCACAAGGATATACTCCCCAAATACCCCACTTTCGATCCTCCCCGAGCGCATGGATCCCTAACCCTAAACGCTAAACCCTAAACCCCCTACACCCCGAAAACCCTATATCAAACTACTTTCCCGCGCCTCCTCCAAACCCTCAATCTCCCAAGCCTCAAACGCCCTCTGCACTAAAAAGGAAGCCAAAAGCCCCCCCCCCCCTCCCCCCCAAAAAAACAAAAAAACAAAAACAAAAAAACACAACCGAACTGCCCTCAGGCATCTCTTTGGACCATCTAAACCCTAAACAACCCTAAACCCCCCCCAACAACCCTCAACAACCCTGAACAACCCTGAACAACCCTGAACAACCCTGAACAACCCTGAACAACCCTGAACCCTACACCCTAAACCCAAAAAAACAAAAACTAAATCCCCAAGCGGCCCACCTCTGCCCCCAGGGCCCAGGAGCACTGCTTGGGGCGGCTCAAGAGGCGACACCTCTCTGGGGTTTAGGGTTTAGGGTTTGGGGTTTGGGGTTTAGGGTTTAGGGTTTGAAGGTCTCCATTGAAGAGTTCAATATACAAGAGTAGAATATGCGATAATAACAGATCATTTCATGTCATTGAATCCCTTCAGGGTTATTATGGGGTTTTTGCAGGGATGCTATAGGGCGATAGTTGGGTTATAGGTATTCTACAAAAAACCTGAACCCCCAACCCAATCCCTCAATAAGCTACGATGTCGGGGCTAGCTTTCCACCGTATGAAAAAAAGACCCCCCAAAAGGGCACTCATTGCGAACAGCCCCGAGCAGAGTCTTTTGGGGGTACCTTCTTTTCGAGTCAAGCAGTAGGTAAACCCTAAATCCATCATGCGGAAGTAGGTCTGCACGCGAAGCAGCCCAAACTCCAAACCCCCAAATCTGCCCCCCCCTCCCCCCCCCCCAACCCGCACCCCTCCCCAACAAACAAAACACATTGCCCGCCGATGTCATGTGGCGAAGCACCCTAAACCCTAAACCCTAAACCCCAAACCCTAAACCCGCGAATCATCGGCGCCTTTGCAACATAATCCAAGGCTTGGAACTCCA
This sequence comes from Symbiodinium natans, assembly GCA_905221605.1. Lineage (NCBI taxonomy): Eukaryota > Dinophyceae > Suessiales > Symbiodiniaceae > Symbiodinium > Symbiodinium natans. The sequence goes on from CAJNDS010002291.1 coordinate 83,358, forward strand.
GTTTCGGCCTGCCGCCGCCCAAGCTGTGGGATTGGGGCGTGTTTCATTTTTTTGTTTAGGGTCTTAGGATTGTGGCATGTTTGGGAGGTTGATACGCACTTTAGAGTTCGCGTTTGGGGCCTTTAGGGCTTCAAGGATTTGGGACTTGGCGGTCTGTGAGGGTCTCTCGGGGTTGGTTTAGGACTCCAGGGCCCTGGGGCCTGGACCCAAGAGCCAAGGAGTGAACAGGGTGCCACCTTTTTTTGGTTTAAGCTGTTAATTAAGGGGGGGTTCGAGGGGAACCTTAAGCCCTTAAAAAAAAGGAAGAAGGGCCTCTGGATCCCCCTAAACAACCAAACACCCCCAAAAGCCAAAACCCTACAACCCTAAAGCCCAGAACCCGAAACTCCAAACTCCAAAGCGAAAATGACCCCGACACCCAAGGATCTAAAACTTTAAAAGCTGACCCCCCTCTCCTCCCTGGTGTTCAGGGGTGGGTTTAGGATGAGGGTTTAGGGTCTAGGGTCTAGGGTTTGGGGTTTGGGGTTTGGGGTTTGGGATTTGGGGCTTGGGGTTTGAGGTTTAGGGTCTAAGAGGCCCATAAACCCACAGCCTTACCTCGTCGTCTCAAGCAAGTTTTGCGTGACGACGATTTCGCCGGCTAGGGCTTCCCGCACTTGGTTCTGATCCGCAGGCCTTGAGAAGGCGTGGCAAATTGTAGATGAGTGGCTCTTCAAAATGAGGTTCACCTTTTTGGATCCCCCTGTAGAGTACGGCACCTTGTAAAAAGAACCACCCAAACAGGGGCCCTATGTCAGGAGAACTACCCTGTCAGTCTCAGGGCATTATCAGGCATGTGTTCTTCATAGGAATTGTGAAGCCTAGAGGGTTAGTAGTCTTATGGCTCGTACCCCCCCCAAAAAAAAAGGGCAGCCAATTCTTGTGTAGAAATACGTAGCAAGTATGCGAATATTTGTAGACAAACATACACTCACAACTGGTTTATCAGGAACCCACTCACAAAGATGAATCAGGGTGCCTGGGTTTGAGGGCTTATTGGGAGTTGATTTTTTTTCGCAGGGCTTATACGGGCTTAGCGGTTTGCAGCACTTGGGCCTTACAGGGTGTAGTTTATGGGGCTTGTAGGGCTTCTCCTGTTTTTTCAGAGGGTTAGGGTGTGGATCTGAATCTCACTTGCCCCTTGTGAGGGCGCCAAATATACCGTGCCGCATGAAAGTATCACGGACCCCGGAAGGTGCTGTCAATGAGAGAGTGACGCCCCGAAGACACGAAAGGCCCGGCCCTGAACTGAAGCCCTAAAGCCATAACACCAAAACCCGTAAACCGTAAATTGTAAACCCTAAACCCTAAACCCTAAACCCTAAACCCTAAACCCTGAACCCTGAACCCCGAACCCTGAACCCAATAATAAGCCCTACACCCTAAGCCCCTGTGACGACCGAGGCTGCGGCGCGATCACAAAGCTGTCGCCTGAAGTGCATCTTGTGAGGGTTTCAGGACTCGGGGTTGAGGACTTAAGGCTATTTAGGGCCGTCTTGGGTCAATAGGAGTTGCTCAGGGTGACTTAGGGGTCCTTTGGGGCCAGTGCGGGTTATTCAAGATCATTTCGGGAGTACAGGTCCCAGGCACCCCGAGATTGCGGGCAACAGTGTCTTCAGGCACCCCAAGCTTGCTAGGCCCCTATAAAGGGTCTTTTAAGGGATTATAAGGTATCATAGCCCATCCTGGTAGGGCGGAGGGTTTAGGATTTGCGGTGGTACGACACCCAGCCTTTTGTTTTGCGCGCGCTGAGGCGACTAAGTCCGGAGCTCACTGGGACTCGGCAGACTGCAGGAAGCTGCAGCAACCACTCAGCACCCGGCCTCGCCAATCGGGTTGAGGGTTTATGGGGTTTATAGGGTTTATAGGGTTTGGGGTTTGGGGTTTAGGGTTTAGGGCATAGGGACTGCTGCGCACATGTCTTTGGAACATTTTTTTGTGCCTGGAAACTGCATCCAGCCTCCGACGCCTAAGATATACACCCCCGAATCTTTAGAGATTAGCCAAAGAACATGCCAACTCATACCAAGCCCTGATCTGGGATTGGGTTGTGTGACGTGTCTCAGGGTGGCTTGCGTACTTCCCAGCCCCTGCAACCCTTACCTCTGGCCCCTCCCCCCCTAAACCCTAAACCCTAAACCCTAAACCCTAAACCCTAAACCCTAAACCCTAAACCCTAAACCCTAAACCCTAAACCCTAAACCCTAAACCCTAAACCCCCTAAACCCTAAACCCTAAACCTAAACCCTAAACCCTAAACCCTAAACCCTAAACCCTAAACCCTAAACCCTAAACCCTAAACCTAACCACCCCCCCCCCCCCCCCCGCACCTCCCAACTTCATGGTAGCAAGTTGAGGCACGGGCCCCAGAAGTCCGAGATCCACGTTGCAGGTTTCATCAAGCTCCTGCTTTTTGGTACCCAAAGGCTCCTATGTAGTACCTTTTTGGGGTAGTATACTCGAATCCCCTATAACTAACCCAAAAAAGAACTACATTGGAGCCTTTGGGTAGTGCTCATTGTATCTGCAGGCCTGTCTTCTCTCTTGTGCTTTAACGCGGACGTACATACACGCCGATAGATAGATCACATGTAGGATGCCTTTTTAGGTCTGGCTTGGGATCCACAGCTTATAGGGTCTCTGCGTGGTGGTGGGGAAGATCCACCCTAGAGGGTGTAGGCTGGGCCTCTGACTTGGGAAGTGAAGTCAGAGCTGAGCTTGAGCCCTATATGCGGGGGTTTACGAAAAGAAGGGACCCCTAATATAGACCCCCAAATAGAAGGATTCCCTTGAAACAAGGAACCCCCAAAAATAAGGAACCCCTAGTTTCCTAGACCCTAAACCCTAAACCCTACACCCTAAACCCTAAACCCTAAACCCTCTAGGCTTTCATCCCTGAAGCCTCACTGCTTCTCGGGGCCTGTATGCGCGGGCAACACATGGCTACAAGCAGTGCCAGCAGCCGCAACGTGGCTACCTGCCGGTTTAGTGGTTTAGGGTTTCGGGGTTTAACTGGGTTGCTGAGAAGATTGAGGTAAATGACCCATGACATGAAAGCATCGACTTTGTGCTATCTCCGTATTTTGAAGTCCAGGCAGGTTCAAGGCTCTCCTTGAGGTTAGTAGGACATTTGCAACCTACTCATTTGTACGGTTTGAGTCTGGATAGGAACATCGGGTTTGGCGCGTGGTGCTTCTCATTGAAGGCTTTGGCTCTTGCAGTCTACACTAGCTTGTGAAAGGCTCCTAAAAACCTGTCATCAGCAGCTTATACTCCTTCTGACTTCCTTCAATTCTTCAAACCCGAATCCCTAAATGGCCTTCTTCCCAAACCCAAGAAAAAGAGTCTAGGGTTTAGGCTCCAATCCCTTAGATCTTAACCCTCTGAGCCCCCTTCACCCTAAACCCTAAACCCTAAACCCTACACCCTAAACCCTAAACCCTAAACCCTAAAGAACCCAGAGAGCAGTCCGGGCGCCAGGCCGCACAAAGGATCAGCACGAGCACCGCCGCGAGGAGCGCCGCGACCGTGGCCTCCTGTAAGTCCCAGGATTTGGGGTTTAGGGTTTAGGTTTCAGGGTTTAGGGTTGGGTTTAGGGTTTAGGGTTTAGGTTTTAGGGTTGAGGGATGGGTTTAGAGCTTAGGGTTTAGGGTTTAGGTTTTAGGGTTTAGGGTTTAGGGGTACGGATGGTAGGGGGTTGTCCGGGTCCCTTGCTCTATAACCCTTATATACACCGTGTATCATAAGGCTCCATACTTTCAGATCCCTATAAACAAGGGTAAGGGACCATAGTAAGGGCCGATGGTTCGACCTTAGAGGGATTGGGGTTTAGGGTCTTCGAGTTTGTTTGTACCTGACAATGGAAGGGTTTAGGGTTTAGGGGTGGGTGAAACGGGTATGGCTTAGCGTCTAGGGATTTGTTTAGGGTTTAGGGTTTAGGGTTTAGGGTTTAATTAGGGTTTGGGGTTTGGGGTTTGGGGTTTAGGGTTTAGGGTTTAGGGTTTAGGGTCTGAAGGACCTCAAGCCACTCTCGGGACAACCTTTTGTGTTGGTGTGAGGCGGCGAGTGGCTTATGAAGGTGGAGGGATCTGAGCCTTAACGCTACTACTGATGCTGCTGCTCCTCCTCCTACTATTATTACTATTAGTACTACTACTACTACTACTACTACTACTACTACTACTACTACTACTACTACTACTACTACTACTACTACTACTACTACTACTACTACTACTCCTACTCCTACTCCTACTCCTACTACTACTACTACTACTACTACTACTACTACTACTACTACTACTACTACTACTACTACTACTACTACTACTACTACTACGACGACGACGACGACGACGACGACGACGACGACGACGACGCCCCCACAGTCCCCTAGAAAGCTCTGGCGGATCCTTCCTTAGCGTAAATGTAACCCAATCCCTATAGATTAAGGGTTTAGTGATGTTTTTTAAGGAACCTAATCCCCAGGGTTTAGGGTTTAGGGCTTGACAGGAACCTAAACCTTAGGGTGTATGGTTCAGGGTTCCGGGCCACTCTGGGTCCTAGACTAACACCCTCTTTGCAGCCTTTGCGCCCTCAGCCGTGTTAGCACAAGGGCCCCGGCGTCTGTGGCCATCCAGCCAAGGGTGTGGCCCAGTTGGGTTAGGCAGAGGATGGAGCAGGCCTTAGGCAGTAGGGTGCAGGGCTTGCGGGTTTGGAGTTTCGGATCTAGGGCTTTAGGGGTCGAATACCGGAGCCTAATATTGTCCCCTTTAGTGCCGGAACTACAAGACCCAACACAAAACGACTCTAGACAAATTTGGAACCCGTAGCCATACTACTCGACCATCCACCATAAGGTCCCCAAACACTCTAAACCCAGAACCCTAAACCCTAACCCCTGAACCCTATAATCCCGAAGTCCCCGTCCTTGTTCTTGGTAGCCCAGTAACCATATTCTGAAAGGGGCACCCTTTTGTGGGTTGGTAAAGGGATCCAGGAAACAAAAAACAGGGTAAAGGGTACCACTGGGCTACCAAGTAATTGGGGCCTTGGGATGGACATTGGGATCTACAGCTTGAATCAGTGTTTGCGGCCTAAGGTCTTGGGCTTGGGGGTTCAGACTCCTGGCACTTAGACGGGGGGTTTAGGGTGTTTCGGGTTTAGGGTTAGGGCTTACGAAATAGGGGTAAGAGGCATTCTCAACTCGAGGCTTGCTAGGGTTCGGGCTAGGGGGCTAGAGTTCAGAGTCTGTGGTGAACCGCGTGATAACCTTCGGCTGCCTTTTGTACGATCTTCTTCCATAAGCCCTAAACCCTAAACCCTAAACCCTAAACCCTGAACCCTGAACCCTGAACCCTAAACCCTCTGCGTCTTTTGAGTAAAGTGCTGCTGACCATCTGCAGGGGCCACTCATGCTCTAAGCTTGGCGTATCCCGAGACCCTAGTTCGACCCCCGCCAAAAAATCAAAAGGGTTTAGGGTTTAGGGTTTAGGGTTCCCTGACAACCCCAAGCAGTCTAGGGCTCTCCAAATGCGCGACATGGGGGTGAGGGCCCCGACCAAGTAACAAAGCAGCAGCCTTGGATCAGGTCGGAATCGGGGGTTCCATAGGTTGGACGCAGAATGGGAAGCCCGACAAGTTAGCCGGAAGCTTAAGGCCTAAACCGACCTAAACCGACCCAACATGTCAAACCATAAAATCCTAGAGGCTTCTAAGCCCCTGTCAGACTACGAGCGGCAACACTTAGGCTCTCAGGACTCTACTTCCAGGATGCCTGAGATTTTTGTAGAGTCTTCTGGCGTGCTATGAGTCTCAGGATAGCTAAACCCTAGATGAGGGTTGATCTAGCTGCTGCGCCCTTTCCGTGGGGCCGCGGTGGTCTTAAGGCGACAGCCTTTATTGCTCCTACAAAAAAAGGGAGGCCAGAAGTTTGAAGCTCAGGCACGACGGAGTTCACCGAACTTGTATAACTTAAGAAGCCCACAATGTACTCATATATATATATATATACATATACATTTATATTTATGTTTATATATATATGGATATGAATATATGAATATATATATATATATATGTATGTATATTGTAAGATTCCAGGGAGTGCATCCCTGGCAGGCTGGCCCTGCAGAGCTCTGGCTCTTTTTCACCGCTTGGTTCCGCAACCTGCGGCTCAGCCGTAGGATCTGCCGGCGACAGTCGAGCCTGGGACGCTCCCTCCAAAGGGTTTAGGGTTTAGGGTTTAGGGTTTAGGGTTTAGGGTTTAGGGTTTAGGGGCCCCAGACTCCGCGTGTTCAGGAAGAAATACCTTAAATTCATAAGAAGATTTCATCGTCGTACACAACTTCTTAGGCTTCGGGACTAGGGTTTGCGGCTTCTTTGAACCACTGTTTATGGAGCTGTGGACCCCAGAACCATACCAAACATGACTCTGTGCACCAAAGATGATCGCATACCAGCCCCTGAAGCTCGTCCAACAGCTAAAACTTGTTCCCTAGTCCCCGCACCCATTTAGGGTTTAGGGTTCAGGGTTTAGGGTTTAGGCCGCCAGAATCCCTCATCACAAAAACTGAAAGGGCATCTGACCAGGGAGCTGCCAGATTTTTGCATAGCCAACGTCCTGCCAAGTGGTCTGGCTTTCTGGGGAGTCGTCGCCATCTTGCATTGTCAGGTGTTCAGGGCTGGTTTTCAGGGCCTCAGGATTTTCTTATTATTTGTAGTTTTTGCTTTTTTTGGTGAAACTTCGATGTTTGAGACTTCAAGTGTTCGCTAGTGCATCTTGCATGTGAGGATCACTGGGCTTCAGGCCTTCAAGGTGCAACTAGTGTTGACGGTTTCGGATGTACTGTTCCCCAGCCCTAAACCCTCAACCTTTCCAGCCCCTCCAACAAAAACCCTAAACCCTAAACCCTAAACACCTTTCTTGTCTGCCTACCCGCCAAAGAACTACCAGGCCCGCACAGCACGGGTACAGAGTTTCGAGCTAGGCTACACACTTCGACGTAGACGATACCAACAGTCAGGCTTTGAGCTGTTGCGGGTGTAGGGTTTGGAGATTTTGGCTTTAGGGCTTAGAGCCCTAAACCCTAAACCCGAAACCCCGAACCCTAAATCTTAAGCCCTAAACCCTAAACCCCAAACCCCAAACCCGAAACCCTAAACCCTAACCCCCCCCCCCCCCCCCCCGAGTGAAGGCCTCGACAGCCTCCGAGCAGTTGCCCGGCTGGAGGCCAGGGAGCTGCCTGGCCAAGTTCCTCGGACGACTTGCACATCTAATCAGTGCATATTAAGCGGTATTTTCAGGGTTTAGGGTTTGGGGTTTGGGGTTTAGGGTTAGGGGTATATAAGGGCACACGAGGAGTTTCTAAGATTGTAAAACTAATAAGGGTATAGAAAGGGTATACACGGGTTCCCCGACTAAGGGCCCATATTCAATGGGCCATGAAGCGACCCTACGGGCAAAGTGGCGCCGGAATTTGCTGGCCTGATTTCAGTGGTCATGAAGTGTCAGGTTTGGGCTATCCGCTGCGGGTTGAGGGTTTAGGATTTAGGATTTAAGGCTTAGGGTTTGGAGTTTAAGGTTTAGGGTTCAAGATTGCGATATGTCCGCGGCAGACAGCATGGATAGCCTTTGCTCACCGGAAGCATCAATTCCTGGGCTCGCAACAAACGACAACTGGGTTCAGGCCGCACATAATCTGCGACCATTTCTTGCAACTGTGTGCTAAATTCTACACCCGGAACCCTAAGCTGAACTGCGCACACACACACACACACCACAGGCACACGCACACATGCACACATGCACACATGCACACATGCACACAGGCGCCCCTGCCGCCGAGTTGCTGGACCTGCGCGACATAGACGGCCATGTTGGAGGCCCCATTTCCATGGGCGAAGCAGATGCTGTGGCCTAACATGGATGCAGGCTACAGGCGTGCAGGACATGTAACCAGGTCCACCCTGATGCCTATACATTAACACCCCCCCGCCCTCCATCCCCTATGACCACTAGATTCCGTATTCTAGATGCTGAGGTAACACCATCAGCCTTATTCCTTAGTAGTTTAGGGTAGAGGATAATTGTGGGTCTACAGTACCAGTGAACCTCAAATCCGAGATTCGGTCCCTTTCCCGGCAAGAAGGTACAGAAAAGTGCCTGCTGCCAGTTGCCAGAGAGACCCTGATTCTCAAGATACCGCTAGTTTTGGCATGCGGGGACAGATATGCACATACCGAACGACTTCAGAAACATGACAACCAGCCTAATGCTGACGAACCAGTTTCCTTCCAACCCTAAACCCTAAACCCTAAACCCTAAAACCTAAACGGGGGGGGGGGGGGGGGGGGGGGCATGTCTCAAAGACATAGCATCTCAGACAATGCCCCTTGTAAGACCAAAGCCAGGCAGCCGAAGGGTCTGGCAAACACCTGCATAGGGTTTAGGGATTAGGGTTTAGGGTTTAGGGTGTAGGGTTTATTTCAGCATGCTGCGCACATGGCTGAGTAATCTGGGTGCCTCTTTCTGTGCAAGTTTCGCCGCAGAAGCACTTTGTACGTTCGCCCCCAAAGCTGGCACCGGAAACACCTGCATCAAATCTAACGGTTTACCAGGTACCATAGACAAAATCGGGGTCTATTTTTCCTTCAAATCCGAGGTATTATCTAGCGGCTCTTTGCATTCGGATGGAACCAGATGGGGGTTTACGAAAATAGGGGCACCTTCCTTATTTTAAGGGTTTTCCGACTATTTTGGGATCTATATTCGGCGTCCCTTCATTTTTGTAAACCCTCACCCCTAAACCCTAAACCCTAAACCCTCAAAACCGCCGTTGTTGGGGTGGAGTCCTGGTGGCCTCCCGCCCGCGCAGCTCAAAGTCTCCGAGCTGGAAGCCTCGCGTATGAGGTCTCGGCTTGAATTCTTTGGGGTTTAGGGTTTAGGGTTTAGGGTTTAGGGTTCAGGACTGTTTGGGGCTTGCAGCGCCTGTAACTGAACCACCGACCCGAAACCCTGAAGGACACAACCAGCGAGATCGGGTAGGGTAGGACCCCGGCGACTCTGCACAAATGTTGTAGTCAGAGCGCTCAACGCGCTAAGGAACATGTCAGCTCCGTAATCCAGGGCAATCTCGTCGGGATGCAGCATGGCCTGAGTTGGCCGAGTATGTAGAGAAGTGAGACGAGCAAACCGTATTCATGCAGTTCTCCGCCATCAACCAGCTTTACGCACCGGAAGGCCAGATGTGCAACCCACGCGACCTAGAGATGAGCACCCGACATCACCTCACACTGCCCTGAAAACACACAAAAACCCACAAGTTACCCACAACTCATCCGAAGCCCTCAGCCACCTAAACCCCTTGAACCCTGCACCCTATAAACTACAAACCCTAAACCCTAAACCCTAAACCCTAAACCCGAAACCCTAAACCCCACATTAACTGAACCCCCTGAACCCCTCGCAGGGCCTCGGGTCGACTGCCGCCCAATCTGCATCCCTCAGCCACCTAACCCTAAACCCTAAACCCTTAACCCTAACCCTAAACCCTAAACCCTAAACTCTAAACCCTAAACCCTAAACCCTAAACGCAGCCCACATTGCGTACGTGTGCCAAGAGATCTGGTCGTCGCTGCCCACCAGCATGGACTCGCGCTCCGAGTCGTTCAGGGCCAGCCTCTGGCATAGGGGAGGGGGGTTTTAGGGTTTAGGGTTTAGGGTTTAGGGTAAGGGTTTAGGGTTTCGGGTCGAGGGTAAGGGTTTGTCGGGTCTATCGGTTTTGTAGGGTTTAGAGGGCTTAGGGTTTCAAGCGCCTTCTTGTGAACAAATTTGGAGTTCGGGGCTTAAGAGGTCTGACATTTGAGGTGTCCTCAGCTGGAGTTCAGTCAGGGTGGCAGCTTGCCTAATAAGGCACTGTTGCTGCTTGAAACAAAGGGGCCCTGATGTCAATGTCGAGCCGCCCTTTCTCTGCTCATGGCTATTGGGCTTTAGGGTTTCGGGGTTTAGGGTAGAGCACAAGACCCCTAAACCCTAAACCCTAATCCCTACCCCCTAAACCCCAAACCCCTAAACCCTAAGCCCTAAACCCTCCATCTGGGGATGAGAAATAGCATTGGCGGCTTTGATGTCACTGCATGCCCAAGCTACTCCTTGCAAATCAGCACGATTTAGGGTTTAGGGTTTATAGGGTTTAGGGTTTATGGATTATAGGGTTTAGGGTTTAGTCACTGTTTTAGAGCACGTCTATCTACAAAATGGAAAACCCAAACAAATAGATACATGAACAACTACGTGCATGCATAAATCCACAAAGCATATGTACATACACATCAATGTTTGTATAGTTATGCTTTTTACTATTTCAGAAGCATACATGTACAAGTAAATTTACATGAATAAAGAACTTACTACATACACCCATACCATACATACGTATGTTCGTACATGAAAACATATATGTAGACATCTATATGTATACATACGATGTATGCATACATACAGTGTATGTGTGTTATACATGTATCTGCACTGATACATGCATACATACGCTACGAAAAGCACACACGCACAATCCGGAATGCATACGCTCCCAGACCTTGTTCGCAGGACGTAGTCGTTGTCGAAACCCTGAGACAGAATTCTCGCGCTGGCGCGCTGCAGGGCGCCGGCGTAGCCGGCGAAGCAGCCGGAATTCAGATACCTGGGAAGTACGTTCTCCCGCAACTTATGACAACACGACTATTTCTTTAGATTGAGTGAGTGAAGATTCCACTCAGAAGAGCCTTGTCAGCTACCGCACCCAGACTACCTGAAAAACTTGGCTCCGGCAGATATCCCCGGTTTAGTAGCAGAGCTGTACCCCCTGCATTCTAAGGCAGGTCTCCGAAAAAAGGGCAGGTTCCTTTGAATAGTCAGAACTTCACACTGGCATGGTGCTAGTGTGCCAGAATCACAGGACAGGAGCAGTGCAAAAAAAACAACCACAATCTAAGCCCACTCGGCTGCTTGAGCTTCTTTTGCCAGTGCGTTCCTGGAAGCTTAGCAATGCATGCAGGAAGAAGGCACATCGATTGCAATTAGCTTAACTGGCCGGGCCAACGTGCTTCCTGTATGCCTGCATGCGTGCGCGCGTGTGCGCATGCGAGTGCGTGCATGTGTGGGTGTGGGTGTGGGTGTGGGTGTGTGTGTACATATATACATATATGTGTGTGCCTGCATTGACAACATGTGTAAAGTGCAGGACAGAAAATGACAGCACTAACAGTCGCTATCAACTCTGGTGTGCCACCTGTTCTGCGTTGGTCTTTTCAAACTTGGAAACACCATCTTCTTCCCCGAGACACATGTACGTTTTGTCCCTGATGCTTCCTCAGCTGCTGTGCAAGGCTAGAGGTATCACGGAGAATGCTTCCAAGAGTGAATATCCGTCCCCAGAACGGCTTGGACAACAACCTGCAGCAGAAACCTAACCCTAAACCCCGAACTTTGAATTCCTAACCCTAAACACCAAACCCCAAACCCCAACCTTTGAAAAACGCGAAGCCCTCAAAACCCTAAACCCTGAACCCTCAACCACGAACGCTGATTCTGAAACCTAAACCCTAAACCCGAAACCCTCTAAACTCTAAAACCTACACCCGAAACACTCGAAACCCTAAATCCGAAACCCTCTACACCCTAAACCCTCTACACCCTAACCCCTAAACCCTAAATCCTAAACCCCAAACCCTGGTAAATTCGAGAATATCTTAGGATCCGCCAGGTGGCGCGGAGTGCCGCCGCGGGCGGAGGGGAAGCGCGGATAGCCGCCTAGCCTTGGGAGCCACCCTACAGGGCTTAGTGTTGAGGGTTGAGGGTTTAGGGCTTAGGGTGCAGGGATTAGTGTTTAGGGTTTAGGCTTTAGGGTTTCGGGTTTAGGGTTTACGGTTTAGGGTTGAGGATTTAGGGTTTCGGGTGTAGGGTTCAGGGTTTCGGGTTTAGGGCACCCTGACTTCATCCCCACAAATCACTAAAACATTCCCCCTTACACTAGCAGTCCTTCATGGGGGCTATAACCAGAATCCCCATTAAGGACTGTTAGTATAAGGGGGAACATCCCAACTGACTCGTTATCTAAACCCTAAACCCTAAACCCTAAACCCCTAAACCCTAAACCCTAAACCCTAAAAGTGGCCAAATGACTTGCCTTCAAGGCTTCGAAGCAACTCGAAGCTATCGGAACGACCGTACCCTCGGCACGAAGCCCTCGCAAACTTGCACTGTGACCCAAAAACCCTCGAAATCCTCTAAGGGCTATGACCCCTCTAAGGGCTGTGAACCCCAAACCTCATGTACCCTCTAAGGGCTGTGAACCCCAAAACCCTATAAGCCCTCAAAGGGCTTTGAACCCAAAACCCTAAACCCTCTAAGGGCTTTGGCTCCAAAAAAACCCTTAACCCTAAACCCTAAACCGTAATTTCTAACCCTAACCTCTAGACCCTTTTTTTGAAAGAAAACACAGCGAAGCTGTACTGCTTAGGGGACTAGGATCTACGACACACCCTAGCCAAGCGTTGCCAGGAGCTCTCACCTCCATGCAGGCGAATGACCAGCTTGCAATACCCACACCCCCCCAACCCTGAACCTAAACCCTAAACCCTAAACCCTAAACCTGGAACCCTCTGGGGGTGTCCATGCCGCGGCACGGCTCCAACCGATCCATCGCCGCTTTGGAGATGGGATAAGGCTCGACCTGCGCATGAAGCGTCAAACAGAATCGTTGGGTGTTTAGGGTTTAGGGTTTAGGGTTCGCGTTTAGGGGTTAGCGTTCAGGGTTTAGGGCCCTTCGACCCGAGCCAAGGCTTCTCCTAGACCTGAAGACCACCCACTGAGTCTTCCCAATTATAACTGTACTTATAACCCACTGATAAGCCCCTTAAGTGCCCTAATATGGTTATAAGTACACTTATAAGTACAGTTATAATTGGTGAATAAGTACCATGAACCTCCAAGTACTGTAAGGGTGAACATCCCAAACCCAGACCCTGGATGCTAAGCAGCGGGCAGGAGTTTAGGGTTTAGGGTTTAGGGTTCAGGGTTTAGGGTTCAGAGTCCCGCCTCAGCACTGAAAACCAGTGGCCGGTCGAAGGTGCGGAAGATCCTTGCGCTGAAGCTTTCATTTTGGAAGCCAAAGCCTGCTTGATTTTTGGTGCGAACCTAAAAGTACATGAATAAAAACACATACATATGTATATACATATATATATATGTATATGTATATGTATATGTATATGTATATGTGTATGAATCTGGAACTAAACTTGAAGCCCTACGCCCGAAGTCTTCCGGCCCCGACGGGTGCTCTGCTTGGCATTCTACCACTAGGATGGCCCTTAAAGCCCTCTGAAAAAGATTCCTAAATATGATCCTCTTAAACCCAATAAGGGAACATAGAAAATATCCCAAGGGCCTACCTAGACCAGCTTGAAGATCTTCAGTTTGAGGATCCAGAGTATGATAGTCCCATACTATCTTGCACCGGAACAACGAAACCCTGAACCCGCAACAGAGGGTGTTGGGGAGCGACAAGAGAACTGGTTTAGGGTTTAGGGTTCAGGGTTCAGGGTTTCTGTGCTTGTGTCCCACGCCGCATTTGGGGCTCATAGCCTGGGATCTCTTTGAATATCCGGTCTCTGGCTCCCTGCACATCAGTTGCGGGCAAGTCTCTGGACAAGATCCTGTTGGCAATGCAGCCAGACCTTAGGAGGAAACCAATAGGCATCACAAAGGGCGCCCCTTTTGCTCAAGGCGGATTACAAGTAGGCCCCCCCCAAAAAAAAAGAAAAGTTAACAAAAGAGAATATACAAGGGCCTAATCGACATTTTGGCCTTGCTCATGCTGCTCATTATTGCGGCCAGGAGCAACGTCGAAGAAGTCAATGGCAAACACAACCTGCTCGAATCGATTCCCAAACCCTAAACTCTATAAACCTCAAACCCTAAACCCTAGACTCTTCTGTGGCTGCACGCGTGCACAGGCAGCAGGAGGCAATTGCACCCCAATCCCTCCCAACCTAAATATTGGTTAAAAGGTTCTATGGTATATAGGGTGTACAGGGAACTTCGGGCACATAGGATATATAGGGTTTAGGGCTTAGGGCTTAACTAGGGTTTAGGGATCATACCCTTATGAACCTGAAACCCCTAACGGCTTCAGGAACACCCTAAACCCTAACCCTAAACCCTAAACCCCTAAACTCTTCATAGCTCCCCAGCCGGCCTACCTTGCTGGCAGGCAAGCTGGCAACGTGCCTGGGCTGACGGCTCAGCGTCTACACGGAAAGCCCAGTATACTACTTAAGAAAAGCTGCGGTTTAGGGTTTAGGGTTAGGGTTTAGTGTTTGGGACTTACTTGAGGCAATAACCCAACAAGGGAGAATTGAAAGCAAAGAAAAGTCCTAAACGGCCTAAAGTCTAGGAGACGGGGTTTGTACGGGAACTTAGCCCCCCGGAATGTTGCTTTCTGACCCAAGCGTAGCCCTTCAGCACCTGGATGCAACGCAAGCCACTGGTGTAACAGCTCCACTTTCCTCAGGTTCTTCCAACTCCGGCTGCGGTCATCGTCCAGACCCAGGAGAGTGACCTGCAAACGCCCTTCTTTGCCCAAAACCCAAAACCCAAAACCCAAAACCCAAAACCCAAAACCCAAAACCCAAAACCCAAAACCCTACATAAACCCAAAACCCTAAACCCTAAACCCTAAACCCTATACTATTTTGGGGGTAAATTCGGGGTACCCCCTCCTAGGAAAAAACATATTCTGGGGCTTACAGTAGCGGTGTTTGGGCCTTAAGGCTTGTGGGGTGCTTGGGTTTTGGGGGATTTTGGGTTTAGGGTTTAGGGTTAGGGTTTAGGGTTTAGGGTCTAGGGTCTAGGGTTTAGGGTTTAGGGTTTAGGGTCTAGGGCAAAGAAGGGCTTTTGGGTAACCAGAAGCCCGGCGACGCGCGGCCTTCAGCGGAAACTCTTGCAGCAAGTTCGTGCGCATGAGGGCCGTGGGGTTCAACTCCGTCACGAAGCTGATGACCTGCCGGGGAGAGACAAAACCAGGCGCTAAGCAGGCGAAGGACCCCCGAAACCCTGGGGCTCTTGCTTGCAGAAATCATGTATCTGATACGGCCTAACCCTAACCCCTATAAACCGGATTAGGGTTTAGGTTATAAGGGTTTACCTCAAGATCTCAATCCATAGGCTCTCACTGTTCTGCGGCTTAGGCCTTATTGTTCCCTAACTTATCTTGATTTAGAGGCTCTCGAAAGCCTAACTCACCTCGTGCTCTGCGCATAAGCCTTCCTAGACCAAGCCGCCCTGAAACCTCCCTTGCAAGGGTCCTAAAGCCCGAGGCTGGCAACAACCGGGCTTCTGGCTTGGGTTAACCTATGTCGCCTCAAAAGATACTACTTCGGGGACCCCTTGATTGTCCAACGGGGCCCTACTCCCTAAATTGGCACTGAAAAGTCGAGGCCTAAACCCTAGATTTCCTAAACTCGTCTAGCCCCCCATCCCCTAAACCCCAAAAAGCCCTCAAATCTGGAAGCCCTCATAACGTGCAGGCGTCCAATATAATACGCCCGAGACGATCTAGTGGCTCTTCGTATGGGCAGCTCTCTAAATTGTCGTGCCACGCGGGCTTCCCTGAACAGAACGAATTTATAGTTCCTCGAAAAAGAGACCATCATCTAGACCAAGCCGCATCTTTTGAGTTTAGGGTTTAGGGTTTAGGATTTAGGGTTTAGTATTCATTTAGAATCTAGGGCTTAGGGCCTAGGGCTTAAGGCTTAGGGCTTAGGGTTGATTAAAGAGTATTAAATGGCTGGGCGTCTGACAGATCTCTGAAGAAAAATCTTCACAAGAGTTTCTTAATCCCAAGAACGGGAAAGAATGAAACATCCCAAACCCTAGCCCTAAACCCTAAACCCTAAACCCTAAACCCTAAACCCTAAACGCTAAACCCTAAACCCTAAACCCTAAACCCTAAACCCTAAACCCTAAACCTCTCAGCCCTCTCGGATCCCTCACCAAGCCCGCTCCAGCCCCCCAGCCTCGAATTCCTCCATGCCGGCCATGGCTTGCGCCCAGGCAGCCTCTTTGTCTTGTAAGTGGCTTCCACAGGAAATGTTTAAGGAATTGGAGTTTGGGTTTATCCTGAACCCCAAACCCTAAACCCAAGGCCTAGGCCGCCCCGCCGACGGTGATGCTTAAGCTCCTCGACCTCGATGGCGCAAGCCCGCCCGCCTCCCACAGCTCGGAGGGCGGTAGCACCCACGATGGGCCCTTGAAAGAATTGGTACCCCAAAGGGCCCGCCCCGGACTGGCCCAGCAGACTTGAGCCTCAAGGCTCAAAGGAATAAATTAGTGTGGCCCTGCCGCCTTGGACGGCGTGGGGTGGGAAAAAGGTGTTAGACAGTTTTTTTGACAATTGGGCCAGACATGCTCTTCGCACCTGACGAAGCTTTCGAGCCTTCACAGCATCTGCGCCATGTCACAGCCAACCCTACACCCTAAACCCCAATTCCTAAGATGCCAGGGTTTAGGGATCAGGGTTTAGGGTGTGGGGCTGAGGGCT
>CAJNDS010002291.1:105000-147500 GCA_905221605.1 Symbiodinium natans
TAAACCCTAAAAGTACCCGAAACCCTACATGGATCCTCTTTAAACCCTAAAACCCCCAAAAGCCTAGATCAACCCTTTAGAAACCAAACCCCCCCCAAACCCCAAACTCCTAAATCAAGCAGGTTGGATCCCTCTAAGGTAGGCGCCAGCGCTGGCCATCGAAGCAAAACGCAAGCCATGAGTTCGTTAACGGCCCCTGCCTCGGTTTGAGGGCCAGAGTTTAGGGCCATATGGGTGTACCCTAAGCCCTAAACACTAAACCACAATTAAACCCTAAACCCTAAACCCTAGACCCTAGACCCTAGACCCTAAACCCTAAACCCTAAACCCTAAACCCTAAACCCTAAGCCCAGGGGATATTCCGCGTTTTTGGCCCTGCTGGGCTTGCGCAGTAGATTGTTTTGTTCCAAAACCAAGCGGCACACAGGGTTAGGGGTTCAGCTTTGCTGGATGGGTTCATGACGGGCGGCTCAGCCTTTAAACCACTGAAACCTAACCCGACTAAAGGTTGCGTAACACGTGCGTTTGAGATCGTCGTCTGTAGAAGCGCCAAATCGCACAGTTCACGCATTCTTGACCCCGCACGCAGTTGCAAGCAAGCAAGTCAGCACACCATGGCGCGATTCAGAGACGTTTCTGTCAAGCTTTCAGCCAGTACCCGGCGAGTCAGGCGAGCTGTCCAAAAGCAAAGTCGGTAACAACACGTCGCAAGCCTTCCGTTTGCTCGACGTGAGCTTGCAACGTGTCCAGCGTCTCATGAATCCCAGCATGCGCTCCGTACTGCCGAAGCAACTGCCACAGCTCAACTACATTCTCGGCATCCACCGTCTCCAAAACTTTGGCCTGAGACAGAGAGAGCAGGTCGCTCACGTCGTACATGTCCGCCAAGACCAGCAAGCCTGCCCAAGAACGATTCGATGCGTGTGCACCTGATTGCGGGAGCAACGACAACCTGCACAATTTTAAGCCCTGAACAGTGTGACCACGGAGGGCGGAAGGAAACCCAAACGCAGTCCAATCTGCAGAGGAGCGCAGCACCGAAACTCCAAAACCAGGCTCTTGCTTAAGAATGTGACGCTGAGATGAATCCCACCAGGGACTATGCAGGCAATTATTTGCAAAAATGTTCCCTTAATGAGGCCCGGAAAATCATGCCATTGGCAGCAGTTGGCCGGGTGATCCGGTGTACAGGAAGCGGAGGAAGCCCTCGACCGCTTCGGGCGAAGCTTGCTTGATCTCGATGCTGTCGTTGACGGACTCGGTCCAACCATTCCTCAGACGTGACTGATAATAACCCTAGAACTTCAGAACGACTGCTCCCTCGAAAGGGCTAGGAGGAAGGCCAGCATCAATTGCAGCTTTTTGGCGTATCAGAGTTGTTTTCGGAACCCTGACAAACCAAACCCCAAGCAGCGCAAGCATGTGCGCAACCTTGGTCCGAGGGTCTCGAAGGCTTTAGCAAGGCCGGGGGCCCTCAAGCTTATGACGCATCGGTGGACTTTCCATTCCTTGCCATCACACTTCACCACGCAATCTGAGAACGATCCATCTTCCCAGAGCTGCAATCTCCAGTCGCAGCCGGCAGTATGGCCTGTTGTCAGAAGTGCTTGTGGAGCCTGGCTCAACAGCGGTTCCAGCAGCACCTCCGGACGCCTTGCGATACAAGCACGTCGGACACGCACGGAGATCTGAATGCATGAATGCCGAAGCCTCATAAGCCCCAGTCTGGCGAAGTAAAGAATGGCGAAAGACGTTGACAACAAAAGCAGCAGAGCAAAGACACAGATGACGGCTTGGCGGAAAAGGCTCATGGCATCACCCAGCCAGTAGAAGGAAGCATCAGATGGCTGAGCATTCCATGCTTCCTGCAAGAGCCTGCGGAGTTGGATACTGTCGAGCACGCTATTGCACAACAAAGCCTATCCCCTCTTAATTCGGAGCTTCGTTCCACCTACGACTGCAGAAGCTCATCTGTTACAATGAAAACGATTGCAAGAGCCGATCTGTTGCGGGACTTTTGCTGCGATTCGAGTTCTCCTTTTGTCTTGTGGGTCTGTGCCTTTTGTGGGCTTTAGGGTTGGTAGTTGTTCATTAGCATGGCTGCAGGAGCCGATCTGTTACAGGACTTTCAGGGCGGTTTTTTCGATTCAGATGATTCTTGTCCTTTGTGGCTCTGGGCATCACGCAGCAGTCGCACCCAACATGGTTTGGTAAGAATAGCTTTTCGTGACAGTGCCGTTGCGTCCCTTTGTACCACGGGATTTCATGACAGTTTCGCTGCAGTGCAGGGCCATGCTGTGCTGCTCGACAGGCTTCTGAGTACCAGGCAGCTGCGAAGCTTTCACGCGCAGGGGTGTGGACCAATCATCCAGAAGCAGCTGCATCTGCGTGGCGTGCAGGCATCAGAGTTGACAGAGGCATGCCGTACAAGCACATGCTCGGCCTTAGTGACCCTAGATCCGGAACAGTAATGTGGAGCTCTTGAGCTTGAAAAGGACCTACAAAAGGACCCACGCAGTTTTTTTCAACCCATGCTTCAGGGTAGAAATGGTTCACAGCCTTCCTTCTGTTTCCCCCCAGTCCTTTGCAACGGGACTGCAGACTATCTAATCAACCCAATCCCCTGAACCCCTAAGCGCAAAAATCTCCGACATGGCAACGGTCCTGCATTGAAAGGGCGCCACATGATTTCAGGTTGGGCGGCCTTTGATTCCAGGATTAAACCTCTGCCTAGCTATGTAGTGTATTGATGGGGTTTGGGCTTTGATCCGAATACGCTAACCCCCTTTCAGCCCAAACTCCCCCATGCCGGCGCCTCATGATGAAAGTGTGCGAGCGTCTTTGGCCCGAAAAGAGCTTGCAGCCACGACCTTGGTAGGGGCACTTTGGGAATGCGGTTGGGAATGCGGATGCTGCAAAGTCCCACCAGCCTACTTGAATCACCTGTACTGTATGCTGCATATCAACTCTTACGAGATCTTCGCGGGTGCAGGTATGGCTGGCAGGACTGCTCTGAGTCTCGGTGGATGCCGGGATGGTGCCACATATCCTCATGGAGACTGCAGCCCCTGGGACAAGACTGCAAGCCTTGCAATATATCGGGGTTCTTATCATGAATTGTGTTCAGCATGAAACGCCTCTGGATGTTTGGGATGATGGACAGGTAGCGCAAAGCAGAACTGACACAAAGAGCCTCTCGGCTCTCAAGCAGATCCCAACGCACCACGGCGGGTCTGGGCTGCCGGCAGTCCAGAAAAAAAACCAACCTCCGCAAACAGGGCGCAAAAGGTGACCGGGGCAATGGAATCGGAGCTTCAGTGTTCGAAGCTGGGGTCGTTAGGGCTCTTTAAGTCTTGCTCCCACAAACCCCGAAGCTGCACAAGACCCCCCAAGCCGTAAAGTAGAGGGCTTATAGGGCTTAGGGCTTGGGGCTTTGGGGATGCAACCAGTGCAAAGAAGTTCGCTGCTGCCCTAAACCCCGGAGCCCGAACCCGAGACACTAAACCCTAATTACAGTTTGGGGCGTGGAGGTTGGATATGTGGCCCTCGACCTGGGATCATAGGTATGGTTAGATCTGATCCGTATTCATTGTATGTTATCCACAGTCGCGTATCCAGATACACTATCCCTGTATGAAGAACCTCGCACTCCTTCCCTGACAGATTGAGATCTCCTCCAGCAAAGACCCTAAACCCTAAGGCCTTCCCCTCATGCTGCTCGAATTGTGGGGGGCATGCTCCGCAGCAGGCGGCAAACGCACTGACTGGACAAACAGACAATCTATATGGGCGTTGTCAGCTGAACCCCAAACCCTACGCCCAAAACCCTAAATCCTACATGCTGAACCCGAAACCCTAAACCCCTAAACCCCTAAACCCCTAAAACCCTACACCCCAAACCCCGAAACCCTAAACCCTAAACCCTAAACCCTAACCCCTAAACCCCTAAACCCCTGAACCCCTAAACCCCTAAACCCCCAAACCCCTAAAAACCCCTAAACCCCTCAACCCTAAACCCCAAACCCCTAAACCCTAAACCCTACACCCCAAACCCCTAAACCCTACACCCTAAACCCTAAACCCGGAACCCCCAAACCCTAAACCCTACACCCTAAACCCTAAACCCGGAACCCCCAAACCCTAAACCCTAAACCCTAAACCCTGAACCCTAAACCCTGAACCCCTAAACCCCTAAACCCCTAAACCCTAAACCCCGAAACCCTAAACCCTAAACCCTAAACCCTTAAACCCCTAACCCTAAACCCTAAACCCCTAACCCCTAAGCCCCAAACCCCGGCGATTCTGAGGCTGCAACTTCCTCCGTCTCCCTCCTCCGCCAGAAGCAGCCCGGCTGGACCGTGGAGAGCACCTACGCAACGTTTAGGGTTTAGGGTTTAGGGTTTAGGGTTTAGGGTTTAGGGTTTAGGGTTTAGGGTTTAGGGTTTAGGGTTTAGGGTTTAGGGTTTAGGGTTTAGGGTTTAGGGTTTAGGGTTCAGAGATCAACGTGTGGAGTTAAGTTTTCCAGGGTTCAAACCCACAGAGAAGTTCTTGTGGCTCCGAATGCGGCACACACAAAAAAACTGATGAATGTTTTGAGGTAAACTTTAAACCCTACTGTAAACCCTGAAGAATCCCTAACCATGAGCCCTGAACCCAAACCTCAAAATCCGCTGGCCTCCACGCTGATCTCCATGTCCGGGTCCACCTCGGCCTTGGACGAAGATGCTACTTTTGAGCCCCCTGAAAGCCTCAAACCCCCCTAAAGCTCTGAAGCCTACAAGCCTTAAACCCCGAAGTCCTAAACATGAACCCCTAATCCGTAAAGCCCAGAACGCCCATATAGCCCAAACATGAACCCCTAATCCGTAAAGCCCAGAACGCCCATATAGCCCGGAACCCATAAAACCCATAAACGCCTCCTCCTACAAAATCTCGGGTTGCGGCCCAGGAATCGTCTCCGGCATACGCAGCCTCCAGGGATTTCATGGAGAGTTCGAACGAGCTGTGAGACTGTCAGCAAAAAGGCTGGAGGCTTTAACACAGGGGCCTTAGTCATGATTTTTTTTTTTTGGGGGGGGGGGGTATAGTATGCCTTTTCCATGAGGGAATACCATTATTCCGATCCCTGTATGAGGCTTCCAGTTTCGGAACGCTTCTGGGTTCACTATGTAGGTGTTTCGGGGTTCCTCAGTCGGCTTCAGCCGAGTCAAAGCACGTCAAAGCTAGGACAGGATTCCGCGAGATGTCTTGGGCGGAAGGCCTTGCAGCTGGGGCCTTCAAGTCCTCTGCTGCTCCAACAGTGACACAGTGAAGAGACTAAGGAATCCGAGCCTCCTGCCCTACAGCACGTGTACCGAAAAAAGCTGCGCGCTTCTAGCCATTCGCTCTCCGTGAGTGTGTCGGGTGATGCATGTCAAAAAGCCTGGAAGCCCAAGCCCGTCCCCCTGCCCCCCTATTGCGGGATTTAGTTGTGACACTTTAGGGTTTTGGTGCCTAGGTTTTTGGGTTTAGGGTTTTTTAAGCCTTAACCAGATCGGCCTTGAGAAGGCTTGGTCTCTGCTGGGACGTGGCATCCTTGTCGCCTCGGGCTGTTGTTTATCGACATGGGGCTTCTGTAGGTAGCCTTCGTGGACTTGTGCCGCAAGACTCAAGGGGCTTCTGTCTTACTCGTCCAGTTCTCTTAGAAAAAACAAGGGTCGACCTTTGGGGTTTATACCTGCCCGGCTACTACTGAAAGAAGCATTCTAGGAGAACTTAAGAGGGGATTACACATGAACCCCAGCTCTACAGAGGCGAACCAAAGGGCACGGCTGGCTCAAAAGGGTTTTCAGGCAAATTAACGCTCCAGGACTCAGCAGTTAAGTTCGAAGCTCTGGCCAGAGTCTCGCGTCCGTGGCCCTCGATGCTTCGCTACTTGGGTTTGCTGTTTAAGGTTTTACCTGCTGGCTCTTGGGAGAGGACGAGTAAATTTGATACCTTGTAGACTCCCCTAAAGGGCTTCTACAGGGGCACACAGAAACCCTGAACCCCTCTCCTGGCAAACCCACCATTCATGCAACAACCGGGACTCATCCGAACCGCATGATATCTGCGAAGCCTCCAAACCCCTAACCCCTAAACCCACTAATCCTGAGACCCTACAGCCCAGAGCTCAGCCTGATAGAAGCTGCTCTGTTTCAGCGTCGTCCTCCCCAGTGACATACTTTGGGATTTACAGAATGGGGTGTGAGAACGATCGTTCCTCGCAATTTGGGATCCAATGTCGTTGAGGGTTTAGGATTTAGGGTTTAGGGTGTATGTTGGGGTTTAGGGTCTTGACTTAGGAGGTCATCATTGGCTGAGCTTTGAGTGAAGTTCAGAGGCTTGGACATGCAATGTTCGAATGCAAAACTTCAGAGTTTAGGGCGTAGGGCTTAGAACTTGAAAGGGCTCTTAGGGTTCTACTATGTTCTACTTTGGCGTATCAGAGTTGAAGAGCAAGCGTCGCACCCTTAAGTCCTAAACTCACAGCAGGCGACGTGAGGTGGCTTGGTATCAGGTGCTGCCTCACCATAGCATCCCACAACTCTCTTGCAATTGGGTTTAGGGATGAAGGTCTAGGGTCTAGGTTCAGAACCTGATTCTGCAAAATCCGATGGGGTCCTTCTAGGGTGGTTTCGGGCTCGCTTCAATTCAAGAGTGTCGCCCAGGGCCTTCAGGGCCTGGTTCATGAGCTCAAAATACCGTCAAAACATTTCACCCTATATAAACCTAAACCGCGAATGGTCCTTGAGCCCAGAAAGCCCTGAAACATCAAAGTCCCGAGAGTCCTACTGGGGCCATTGGGCAGACTAAGAAGGAACCGAGGGACCTGAAAAGCGGGGCAAAGTGCTCACTGTCTCCTCATCCACAATATCCACCTTGAGCAGACCTTTCCTGCCGCGAGCTGCTGAAGTCTCTGCGAAGCTGTCACTAGTCACAATGGCAACTTTACAACCGCTTCCGATTCAACTAGTGCAGGTAAACTGCCGCTTCGCCTACACCCTAAACCCTAAACCCTAAACCCTAAACCCTAAACCCTAAACCCTAACCCCTCGGAGCACGGAGCCAGCAATCGACTGTAAGCCCAAAACCTCAGTCGGCCTGTAGCCTCATCGATGAAGCTTCCGAATTTGCCAAGGCAGAAATCAGTATGAGGTGGCTTCCAAGTCACTAGCAGCGTGGTAAAAAACAATAATAAATGAAGTAAAACAATAAAAAATGACCTCTAACATAAAAGGTATTAGCAGCTTTGCTTTGTGTTCGCAAGATTGGCGCCTCCGTTTCGGGTTTATGTTTGCCCTCTACCGTCGACATTACCTTGCGAGGTCCTGCTCCCGCCGCCGAACCAGCTTCTGGCAGGTACCTGCTCCGCTACAACATGTGCAAGTAAAAACGTTTTGTGCCTGCGACTACACTTTCAGCTTTACGTTCAATATCTGCTTCGGCAAGCGCTTCGCTCTTCAACACTGGCACCTTTCCTCGCCCGGTAGTGCGCATACAGAAGAGTGGTACTTGTGCAGGTCTATCCATCCATCTATGTGTATGTTGGTGTTTTTAAACTACTGGGCATGTTTTCATCGATCTGTCAATCTATACAAGCAACTCGCAATGATGTGTGTAGATTATGTCTACAGAAAATTAGGAGTATGCCAATGTCTATTGGCCGGTACAGATCTGGTACCGCTAAGGGAAGCTTGCTTGTCCAGCTTCCCAGGAGAACTAAAGGTTTACCTTTGGGATTATCGAGGGTTTACGGCGCAAGGTCGACCCTAAACCCTTAAACCCCTCAACCCTCAACCCAAAAGGGTTCAAAGGCCACCTCCCCGGCTAGTAAGGTGTAGGGTTTTGGCTTTTGAATTGCGGTCCGAAATCTGACCCTAAGGCCCGAGGGTCCGTCCTTAAGGAAGTTGGGGACATGACAGGGCTTGAGGTTTTGGGGTATTTAGGGTTGGGTTTGCGGTATTTGGGGGGCTTCCGAAAATTGGTGGTACCCTTTTGTGGTCTCCTTTAAAGGATTAGTATTTGGCGGTATATAAGGGGCACCCCCTGCTTTCGGAAAGCAGCATTTTGGGTTTGCAGGGTTTTGGGATTTAGGATTCCGGGTGGGCACCAAGCTGACTTCGGCGACGTCTGCCACAGTGGAGGACGAGCGTAACGGCATCCACGATGCCTTGAGCACAGTGATTTTTGGGGTCTTAACAATGAGAATAGGGTTTTGCGGGGATTATTATGCTATCATAAGGGAATACTATTAGAAATTATTCCGACTCCTGTAGTAGCACCAACCTATCCCCGAAAAGATGTAACACAGCCAAGGATTGCAATTCGATCTCTTTATGGCCCTTACAGAACAACAATCGCAAACGTAAACTTGCGAAAAAACATCCATGATAAATATACCATTCCCTGTATTCTTTTCCTTTAGTGTAGAAATCATTGAGTGTGGTGGGCCAAGCAACAGACAGAGTTGACAGGACTCACTTCAACAGTGCGCTTACGAGGGGGAGGGCTCCCTTCAGAGATTCTGGCAACCTTTGGAACCACTTTCCGCGAGAATCTGCAGTCCTGGTCAGGGCATCTACCTATAAACGCCCTAAATCCTCTAAGCCCCTAGAAAAGCCCTAAAATCCCATAAGCCCAACGCACTTCTATTACAAGCTCCGAACCCCGAATTTGCGAGGGTCTGACGCAGCAGTCCCAGGCAGTCTCCACGGGGCGGCAGGTGAGCTGGTCACACAGTAAGTCACCTCGGTCGCAGGAAATACGTGGGGGTTAGGGTTTAGGGTTTAGGGGTCAGGATGGGGGTTTAGGGACATTCGGGTTGATTGGTCTTCAAGACGGTCTGCCGTCAAAGGTCGGGTCTTCGGCCTAAGTTGCATGTACCCCCTGTGGTCTTAGTCTCAGTTTTAGGGTTGGGGGGTGAGGCTTTAGGATGATACACGGTTGAGGGTTCGTGTTTAAGGCAAATTGCTAGAGGATACGGAGTACAGCCCTAGGGTTCCAACGCTTTGGTGCAAGCTTTCAGGCGTGGGGGCATGGGCTTCGGATGTATTGTCAGCAGAAGTTCGCTAGCTCCTTCACCACCCTTTCTGTTGGTTAGCAGGGAGTGAGGGAATTAGGGCCCCATACCTATATATACCCTTTAAGGGAGTATATAGGGTACCTTACTCCCCCATTCCCTAGCAACCAACAGTAAGCTGGAAGCCTCAACATGCCCCTCATCGACAGAGTATAGGGGCCGAAATAACTAGAATAGGGTTTTGGGGTTTTGGGGGGGGGGGGGGGGTTGTTCTAGTAGAATTAAAGGGGCCATAAGGGAAAACTATTAGGAATTATTCCGACCCTACTCCAGGTCTTCGTGGTCGACTGGACCTCGGCGTAGCACAAGCTCAGGCGCCCAAAGGAGGATGGATTTCTTGCGGAAGCTAAGCCGGCAAGACGCGCTCCCACAGGCCCTGGAGCGCTTCGCAAGAATGCGCAAAGATACAGTTCGACCCAAATTGGGGCAGTAGCGCCTGCCGCCACTCAGCTGCCTCCAACATGCGAACCTGCATGGAGACTCGCCTCTCATGTGATGTTCGAAAGGACAGTCGGCACCCTTGTCGCACTTTGGCTCTTCGACCCCGAAGAAGAATCGACACAGCTGAGTCTTCCCTCTTTCCAGTTGGCCGCGATTCCACACCCAGACGCGTCTCTCGATGTGACCAGTGATGCGCGGACCTCCCTGCTCCAACATCGAGCGCGGCCACTTGTCTGGCCAAGCGTAATAATAGTCCGACAGGATCTGGCGCATGTCTCCGGCGGCGTAGCGCCTGCGAGGCTGAAGTCCGAGGACAGGGAACCATCTGGGCTTAAGGTTCTGATACCCACGCACCACCAGTACCTGCTCAATGCTGCCTTCGTGTAGGAGTGCTACTACAGGGTCCCACATCTCTTGCAAAACGGCTCTTTTCCAAGGGACTGTTGCGCGATTGAGGGCATCTTCAAAGGACTGTCTCATGGCTGATGAGCCATTGCCTGTATGTGCAAGTTGACGACAAACATTCTGGTATCTAGGTCTTGAGGCACGGCTCTGTTGTCCCTGCGCGCAGTGACAATCTGATCCTGCCTGATGGGCACAGCCCCTCTCTTGCTAAACTTGAACTCGAGATGCTGCTTCCAAACCCACCTCCCGGCCTTCTTGTCTTCTGCCTGTCTGCGAGAAATCCCTATTCCAAACAGCTCCAGCTCTGTGTCCGGCAAGAGCGTCCCTAGCCTGCTCTGCCACTGGTCTCGGAAACTGCTACAGTTTAAATAAGTTTCTGCAGAGCAGCTTTGTGCGTTGTGTTCCAAAAACCACCGTGCAAACACCCCGTCCAATACCAGGTCAGCATGAACATCGAACTCATCTTTTGTGTTTGAAAAGCCGCTTTATCTCATCTTGCGTCATCTTCTCCAGAGAAAGCACATTCCTGAGAACGTCGAAAAAGACATCGGTCTCATCACCCGCAATCTTCAGAATGATCATGCTCTTCACGTCAATCCGAACAGGCCTGAAATGTTGCTGTTCCCCTTTCCGACGTGTGACATGCCTGTAGTAAACTTGGAGCTCTGGCGCCTCGGCTGCTGGCCGGGGGTCCTGCTGCATGGGTATTTGGGTCGCCAGGTCTGCTTCGCTAGCCCCTTCGGCCTTGAACAACAGAATGCCATTGTTGTAGCATCCGCCCCCGTGCGTTTTGTCCATCCACACTTGCAGCCGTTTTTCATCTGGAGGCGCGTGTGCCGGAGTGACTCGCATCGTCGGCTCGTCGTCAAGCCAGTATGTCTTCAGGATGTCTTTAGAGTGATCTAGGTCAATAGCCATGGCCCTGACGGTTCTCTGACGAGGTAAGGTGGGAGATCTTTCGTCGACCTCCTTCGGAGGGCTTTCTCGTTGCGGTGCAGGAAGTGAGGGGCTTGGCTCTCAACGCCTAAGCTCGAGGCCCGAGACTCAAAACCCTGCCATACACTTTCTGGCTCAGGGGCGGGTTGGAGACGTTTCAATGACCCACCTACGCTTCATGTAGGCGGTTTAGGGTTTAGGGTTTACAATCCCGCAACCCTATATCCCTAAACTGCATGCAGCACTAGTACGTAAATAGCTCCAGGCCGGCAGGCGATGAGAACCATCGAAAACTCCCGCAGAGCCTATAGCCTACGTTTAAGAATCAAAGGAAAGGGTAATATGTAGGGCCTCCGCCCTAGAGACGCTGATTAAAAAATGGGTCCAAACCCTGAACCCTAAACCCTAAACCCCAAAACCTCAATCCTCATTAGATATGGGGCCCATATGGGGTTCCCACATGCAATCGTGGTCCAAGTGCCCTGGCAGTATCGGCCGCTCTCCTGCTGACGTGAGTTGGGCCGGACGGCCTCCTGCAACGGCTGCTCAAAGAGATAGGGTTTAGGGTTTAGGGTTTAGGGTTTAGGGTTTAGGGTTTAGGGTTTAGGGTTTAGGGTTAGGGTTTAGGGTTTAGGGTTTAGGGCTTAGGGTCTAGGGTTTAGGTTTGGAGTCCTTCGGAGGTTTTGGGGATTTAGGGGGTGTAGGGTTTAAGTTTATAGGGTTCAGAACACCCACCCACACACACACACACCCATCCCGCAGAACCCAAAACCAGCAGTTTTGTAAGTTACCTATGTAGCAAGCATGCCTGAATTATCCCTAGTCGAGATGTCTCGCTCAGATAGCACCAGACACTCCGCAGACTGCGACAAAAACTACCCACGTTTCGGGCGTTGTCTCCTGCAAAGCCTGCAAAACAACAAAAAAGATATGTATATCCACATGCAAAGCAAGAAAAAGAGATACATATATACAGATATAAACCTATCTATCTAGGCACATATATATATATATATAGTTATTTATTTATTTGTTTATTTATTTATTCATGTGTATACTATAGCCTGCAGAGTTGTAGAACCCTGATGAGGAACCCCCTCTGCAGGCAGCCAATCTACACACTCTAAGAACCCTAAGCCCTAAACCCTAAACCCCAAACCCGAAACCCTAAACCCCAAACCCGAAGTGGCCTCCAAGAGCCAAACGACGTCCTCGCGGAACACCACGCGAGAGACGCGGCAGAAGGCGAGGATGCCAAGTAAAAGCAGGCCAGTTAGCCTGGCGGGGGGTAAGACGGCTAGGATTTGAGGTGTAGGGCTTGGGTTCCTGGGGTTTAAGTTGGGTTTTACCCTAAACCCTAAACGCTAAACCCTAAACCCTAAACCCCGAGTTCACGGTTCCGGCTGTGAAAGCAAGGCTTTGGGATTCACAGCCTTTGAAGGAAGTTACA
This sequence comes from Symbiodinium natans, assembly GCA_905221605.1. NCBI lineage: Eukaryota > Dinophyceae > Suessiales > Symbiodiniaceae > Symbiodinium > Symbiodinium natans. The sequence continues at coordinate 117,333 of CAJNDS010002291.1, forward strand.
AGTAGGGGCACTGGCTTTCTGACAGACGGACCTGAGAAGATCACTGATATCCCAAGCCAGCCCCTTTAGCCGATGCCTGCAAGCACCCTACTATGTTCCGGGTTTAGGGTTTAGGGTTTAGGGTTTGAATATCCTGCGGGCTAACCTCTAGCTCTAAAGCCGAAACCATAGCCATGAACCCGCTTCAGGCCCACTTCTGCCAAACCCTGAACCCTGAGCCATCTGGGGACCGTGCACAAAGGTCGCCCAAGTCGGCAGAAGGTCCGCAACATTGGCCACCTCTTTTAAGAGGCTTGGGGAGGTCTCCCGCTTAACAGGCCTCGGAACAAAAAGGCCAGTGATCCCAGTAATGGGGAATGCTCGCGGGCTTTGGGATGTTGGCTTGATTCGACAGTTTGGGGTGGAGTTCCTGAGAGGGCGGCTCTGCCATGGAATGTCAATGAAACCATTCCAGACCTAAAGCCCCCAAGGCCCAAACCCTTAAACGCCTCTGGTGTTTACAAACTCAGACGACCTCTCCAGCAAGAGTAGGTTTCGAAGGCACTTTTGCACGAAGCTTGGACGAAGGCCCACAACTCGGACTAAGCCCTAAACCCTAAACCCTAAACCCTAAACCCTAAACCCTACATCCCACCCCCAAGAGCCGTTGGTTTGTCCAAGGCCTGGGGGTGGCTCAGGGCTTCGTCGGGCGTTGTCGAAGAGGCTGTGAGCCGTCTCTAACCCCTTTGCTCCGTCCCCCCTTCAGGCCTTGAAATTGGCCAAAAAACTGTTTCCGATATATGAACTTCTGTCACCTCTCAACCGATGCAACGACCATCGCCATCAGACGTTTGTTAAAGAGTCAAAGATCATGAGGGAGCCGATGGTTCAGACTCGCGTCTGCCACGCCTCCCCTAGCCCTCAGTCGTCATCAACACTTAATGGGGACGTCGGTCTGAACGGTATCTGCAAAGTGGTCCCGATGAGGTGCTATAGTTCGGCAATCACAACCTCCCAAGTGCTTCCCCTAATTACCCTGCTGGCTCAGTGAAACAATCTGCGCTCGCAGGGACAGGGGATACAGGGAGGAGCGGTGCCATCTCAGCTCCGCAGATCTGCAGCTACTGCTCATTCATAGCCCAAGCAGCACGCTCGGGATTGCTGTCTTTCCCCGCTGGTCCGTGACCTCTGAATCAGTGTGGCATGGATTGGTGAATTCTGTGCCGGGTTGCAGTTCAAACAGGATGTTGTTGCTTGAGCAGGACGAGGCATGATGGGGCAGTATCAAACATTGTATGTGAGTTTCATTTGAGCGACTGACAAAACCGCGTGTTCATCGCTGAGCGTTGCGAATCATGCTTGGTGGGCCCCTATCGATTTTGGATCATTAGCACCCTGGCAAATACAGCATGTCTTCGATTGTAGGGGTTTCGCTTTAGCGTGGGCCCCGATCGATTTTCGAAGAAAAGTAATAAAGACCAGAAGGCATGCAACGTGAAGGCAAGATTGGGTCTACGATAGTTTTGTCCGATGCTCTAACTAAGCCCTTCATTGCACGAATAAACGTGCGAAAGCACGCAAAAGGAGTTCACAACACAACATGGGGGTGTCCGAAAACAAGGGACCCCATACAGACCCCAAATACTAGGGGCCCCTAAACCCTAAACCCTAAACGACATAATGGGAGCACTCCCGAAGCGCCAGCATCATCAATCTTTTTGAGATCCGAGAAGGTGTTGACATGTTGAGTGCTCTATTTTTTAAACTGTGCGGGGGGGCAGAGAAGTAGCATCATTACTACATTACGATTACTACTACTTCCATGGCGATGATTAACATGAAAATCTAGCATAAGATTCATTAACTATTGCGATGATTGATGCTACAGCTACTATTTTGGTTTTGGTTCTTGTTGCACTTATGATGCTATCTTGTTGTTTCGTGCTACGGGTGATTGAACCCTGCAGCCCGATTCTATTCACTGAGCCGTCTCTGGTCCCTCGGCGCCTGCCGTCATAGGTCCTCGAGGAGGGCATAGCCGCGATACTTCCGTGCTAGGCATCGCAGGCCGCAGTAGCCCAGAAAGGTCACCACCTGGGGAAGGGAGCCATGCCATGGGACCTGCTTAAATTAAATAAATTAAAGAGCCCTATTTAAATTATTCAAATTATTTAAATTATTTAAACAAATTCAAGCTGAAGGTTGGGATGCTCTCCCTCAAACTAGGAGTCCTTAGTAGGCATTATAGTGGGGGGGTGCATACTAAGGACTCTTGGTATAAGGGGGGAACATCCGAAGTTGAGGGTACCAAACCTACAGGGGCCTGGAATTTTGCTAGAGAGGCTGCTTTTGGTGTGGAAGGGGTTTCAGACTCGCAGGTTAAGATGTCAAGGGTTTAGGGCTTTGGGTTCAGGGTTTGGGGTTTTGCTCTTGTGGTGTTTTTTCCACTCCTACAGGGTTAGGAGTTTAGGGTAGATCTTTAAATCCACTCCTACAGGGTTTGGGGTTTCGGGTAGGTCTGTTAATTCTTCTACTGGGCTTGGGGTTTAGGGTAGTCATCCTCAAGGGTTTCTGAGTTGCGGCTTCTTTACCACCTCCTGCCCCGAACTGAGGGTTTAGGTTGCAGGGTCTCATCATGATCGGCCCGTATGATCCTCAACCTGACCACGGCCTCACAGAACAAAGGCAGATTTGAGAAAGGACCATTGAAAGGTGGATTTTAGGGAACAATGTCTCTAATTAAGATAAACAACTCCACAGGTCAGATGCAAGGTGCCTCTGGGCCCGAAAGCCCTTAACCCTAAAAATGCTAAGTGCTGAAACCTAAGACCTTGAAACCTCAAGGCCCAACCATTGGAACCCTCAATCTCTAAACCCTACTTAGCCCTAAACCCTAAACCCCAAACCCTAAACCCTAAACCCTAAACCCTAAACCCTAAACCCTAAACCCTCTTCAGCCCCGAACCGGAGGGCCCCTGAGCCCTGAACACTTCAACCCTGATACAGGAGCCGAACAAATTGCCAACATTATCCTCCTAAGTCCTCTTTATATGTAACTACCACGGAAATTGCCCCTCCCCCGCCCTCCCAAAACCAAAGCCCGAAAACACACAAGCCCTAAGCCACGAAAAGTCCTAAACCCTAAACCCTAAACCCTCAACCCTAAACCCGAAACCCTAAACCCTAAACCCCAAACCGTAAACCCTAAACCCTCAACCCGAAACCCTAAACCCTAAACCCTAAACCCTAGTCCCGTTCCAATCAAACAAAAGGCACCCAGAAAAGGCCCTGGGCTCCTGGCACAGTAGAGGGCCAAGCTCACTTTGTCGTTGTCTTTGCCTTACACCCGAGCCCTAACACGTTTTAGGGGTCAGGGTCTAGGGCTTAGGGTTTTCGGGTTTAGGGTTTAGGGTTCAGGGTCGAGGCCTTAGGGCGGTTGACCAAGCCAGTACTCCAGGGAGAGCCGGAGGAGACTTGTCGCAGTGCGCCAAGTCACCTCCGGCTCCCCCCGGAGCAATGGCTTGGTCATTGAGGTAAGAGCGTTTACCTGAAGTTGCCGGTTCAGGCCGTGCGTGGCAGCGTGTGGGAGTTTACGAAAATAAGGGACCCCAGTTTTGGTTTTGGCCCCCCAAACAGTAGGGTCCCCCTATAATAAGGACCCCAATAAATTACCCCTGACCCCCATCTTAGAATAGGTGTATAGGAGTTCACAGCTTTAGTCTTTTTCGTCTTTGGGCCGCGGAGACTGAGCCTTAGAGATCTTCATACAGGAGGTTATTGAATCCGATTGCTCATTTAGGATTTAGAGTTTAGGGATATTGATTATGATTATACAGGATTTGTTTGGGGACAATACTTGCAAATAGATAGGCTCCTATGCCACATGCTTTCGACTGCTTTGGGCCAAAACAGGGTTTGTTTGGGGACAATACTTGCAAATAGATAGGCTCCTATGCTAGATGCTTTCGACTGCTTTGGGCCAAAACAGGCCCTGTCTAGTTCCTGGCTTTGAAGCTGATCTTAGGGCGCGCACTTGCATCTGCAACGCCTGAAACCAAAACCTTAAGGCACCTCTCTCTGTTGATAGCGAAAGGCAGCAATTCCATCTTCCCTAAACCCTAAAAACCCAAAAACCCATAAGCCTTCAAGGTTTAGGGTTTAGGGCTTAGGGTTTAGGGTTTAGGGGAACCCTAAAACCCTAAAAACCAATTCCAGCCCAAGCTGCTGATCAATTCGATGACTTGATCCAACGCGCCCCAGCCTCCGACCTCAAGCTTGCCATGACTGCTTGGAGCTTCATGGTACTTATTGACCATTCATAACTGTACTTGTAACCCACTTAGCAGGGCTTAGGGTTCATGTATTGTGTATGGGGATTGTGTATCCGGGGTAGGAGCTTTTGCGTATTTCACGGTCTCGGGTTGGGGAGTTTCAAGTATTTTGGGTCTTAGGGTTAGGGGTTTAAGTATTTCGGGTTTTAATGACCCTTTAATCAAGGACATAGGCAGGCTTCACGTGGGGATCGTATGTGTGACTTCAGGGGAGAAAGCATCCTTCCATACTCTAACTTAACCAAAGGCTCGTTGTGTAATCGGGGTACCCTTTCCCCCCGACAAGAGTCCTAAGCCCCAGACCCTTGCCTGCCCGAAGTCCAAAAAATGAAAACAAGAGGGCGGCACAGGACCAGGGCTTCCCAAAACCCCAACCCCGAACCGCCTCAACAATAGACTTCCTTCTCGACTTTGCTGATGAACCCCCCCCCCCCCTCCCCAAAAAAAATAAAAAACTAGCCCATCATCCACAGGCTATGTCTTAGCGTCTCGGATTTCCGGCTTAAGGCTTAGGGCTTATGGGAATTGAGGGTTATAGGATCCCTAAGCCTTAGAGCCTAAACCCTAAACGCTAAGCTCCCGATAGCAACCCTCAACCTCAAACCCTACACATGTCTTGCTCAAGAAGAGCGGCCCACAAGAGGAACACCAGGAAGAATGCCAGGAATTTCACCTCCCGGACGCCCAGGGTTGCCGAGGATTAGGGGTGTAATGTAGTTAGTAAATCAGGGTTTAGGTTTAGGGTTCCCCAAATCTTGAAAACCCTGGGCCTGTCAGACAGGCAACTAGGGAGCTAACCAGGGCTTCTCAAACTTAGTGCCGTAGTGTTTGACCCTTTATATCTATATATACATATATATGTATATACATCGAGACCTATGTATGTATCATATGTGTTTATACAGATACATATATATATATATGTGTGTATAGTGTATATATACATTGATTTAGTTGTATATGTATACTGGGTTTGTATACGTCAAACGGGTAGTGAACTTGTTTGGGGAGTGTAGTGATAGTTAGTGCCTAGGCTTTTAAGGTTCAGGGCAGCAGGGCCAGGATGCATGGATTGCTTGCCTGGGCGTCGAGTTTTGGAGTTGCGGCCTTCGGCTCGGATATGAGGGTTTACGAGGGGACCCCCACTACAGACCCGCAAAGAGTAGGGTTCCCTAGGGTTCCCTTATACTACGGACCCCAAGAAGGTACCCCTAACATCGTAAACATATCCTGACCGCAAAGGCAAGCGGGGCTTGCCTTGCCCGGCGGCAGGGCATTCGGGACGTCCTCGGGGTTTGCCAGTGAGGTGGCCTTGCCCGGCAGCGCTTCACCTAAGCCCTGGAGCCTAAACCCTCGGAACGTCGCAAGCCATGAGAGTACTCAACATATGATGATTCCTCTAAATTAAATAGTAGGTCCCTTTTGGGGTGCTTGTTATAAGGCGGCCCCTCTTTTTTAGGGTACCCCAACAGGGGCCATCATTCTGAGAACTCAACATATCAGGTTGGCCCACGGACGAATGCCAAGAAACAGGCACTATAGGATATGCAGGCCGTTATTTTGGGTAATTTCATTGCAAGGGGGTTTTTTGGAAGCCACCAACATTTTGACCCTCACTCATCCCCACACACAACCTGAATCTTAAACGACCCTAAACGACTCATGCGACCTAATACGAATCTGAACATGGAGAACGCCCCTCCACCAAGAACCTTCAAACAAAACCCTCAACCCCCCCAACTATGAACCAGGATGTAGAATCCAAGATGAGAACTTAAACCCAAACCCTCCCACTACGAACCAGGAATTAGAATCCAAGATGAGTACTTGAACCCGAACCCCCCCCCCAAAAAAAAAAAAAGATAATAATAATAAATAAATAAATAAATAAATAAATAAATAAATAAATAAATAAAACAAGCGAGTGCTGCAAAGCTACCGGTCGGCTGTCGCTCGCCTGCGTGTTCCGGCTCCAAAGGACAGCTCAAGGTGTTGGCTCTTAGACTTTTGGGCATAAGGGGGTTAACAGCTCCTAAACCTAACCCTAAACCCTAAACCCTAAACCCTATAAGGGGGTTAAGGGCATTCAGTCTTAGGGCTTGCTGCTGTTAAGGGCTTGAAGCTTTAGAGGGGGGAAATATGGGTACCACACTCTGGGCCCAGTCATGGGCGGCCCGTTTTGACTACGGCCGGAAGCCCTTTTTGAAGCCTAAGTGAAAAGGGGTTTAGGGTGTAGGGTTTAGGGTTCAAGGTTCAGGAGGGGGCTTATAGGGTTTGCTACTCCGCAATCGAGATTTACATCGACCCCCCCCCCCCCCCCACCCACATGCACGCGTCAAAGCAATCGGCAACAGTCAATTCTGTGTAAGCCACCCAGGAAGTCTTGGACGCCCCATCATACCAGAGGGGTCGGAATATTACTCATAGAATTCCCTTCTGGTCCCTCCTTATTACTTACATTTACAGTATAATAACTCCCACAACCCTTCTAAGTATTAAGGTCGATGGGCACCGTTGCGTAGACGATGTCGTTGTTTGGGACAGGAATGCCCATGAGCACAGTCCACAGAACCACCGTATCTCCGCAAGCTGTGCGCCGAGGCTTTGTACCCCGGTCAGAAAGGGGAAACGCACCTTGCAAGTGCTTCACCCAAGGTTGCCGACTGTTTGGCGGATACGTCTAACCTAATCCCGATTGGGGGGAGACGAGGCGTACGGCCCTCGAACAACGTGCACCTGCGTATCACGCGCGCCACGACGGAGCCTAGTGAAGAGATGGCGCCGTTAAATTCAGGGAGTGCCCTGATCCCTGAAACGGGCTTCGCATAAATGTCGTACTTCGGCTTTACCAGGCCGACATGATAGGTGGTTTTCAGGGCTACCCCTACACTCTAAGCCCCCTTCGATCCTGAATATTTTAAAGCCGTGGGCGTAGCAGGTGCAGGGGTTCAGGGTCGTGGTGCTTTAGGCATTGAAGTCAATCACTGCCGAAGACCCCAAGACCCCAAGCTATCAAGAAATTTTCGCTCCGAGGCTAGTCGCCCCACACCCGAAGCTCCCTTAAACCCCAAAAGAACCCTAAGCCCTAAACCCCTAAAGAACCCTAAGCCCTATGCCCTAATTCCCTGCACCTTGACGTTCTCAAACCCTAAACCCCCGAAACCCTAACCATAACACCCCCATTACGGGTTTGGGACGGGTTTAGGGTTTAGGGTTTGGGGTTTGGGGTTCAGGGTTCAGGGTTTAGGGGTTTATAGGGGTTTAGGGCTTAAAACCTGGCCACCTCCGCCACCTCCTCCAGATCATGCCCCGGACGCCCCAGCACGTGGGGGTTCGAATCCGGGGAGTCCATGGCATGGGTTAAGGCCAAGGTAGGGTTTAAGGCTTTAGGCTTTAGGCTTTAGGCTTTAGGCTTTAGGCTTTAGGGTTTAGGGTTTAGGGTTTAGGGTTTAGGGTTAGGGCTTCGATGTAGGGATGTAGGTTTAGGGCTTGAGGGTTAAGACCAAGGTCGGGTTGAAGGTTTGGGGTGAAGGGTTTAGGGCTTACCGGGTGCAGGGGTGTAGGTTTCGGGCTTAGGATGTAGGTGTGTAGCCGTTCGGGGTGTAGGGTTAAAATCAAGGAAGGGTCTGAAGGTTCGGGGCTATAAGGGTCTAGGGCTTGTAGGGTTGCGGCCTTAGGGGTGCAGGGTTTAGGAGGGTTTAGGGGTGTAGGCTCCATTGGGTGTAGGGGTGTAGGGTGTACAGGCTCCGCAGGCTTGTTGCCTGAGCATACCGAGCCCCAAGCCCCTCAAGCCCATCAGCTTTGAGCCAAGAAAGAGTATTGCGAGTTGAAGATTTTCAGCTTAAGGTTTGGGGTTTAAGGTTTAAGGTTTGGGGTTTAAGGTTTAGGGTTTCGGGTTTAGGGCCATACGAGCTCTTGCTACCGCATGGCTGCGAACTCGCTTTCACTGGGGCAGGGAAACACCAGAAAGTCCGTTCACACGCGCGAAGAAAGTAAGTCATTCATCCATAGCCCGTCAAGAACACAATTGGTGAACGCATGTCCTCAAAACATGTACTCATAACACCTCCAATAATAAGAATATCATTAGGTGAGTGAAGAGAACTCATTTCGCGCCTGTTATATTTCACGTGAGCTCCATTCTGGGTGGACGGCAATAATAAACAGACAAGGAAAACAAACATGATCCCCAAACATATTCTCATGCTTCGAACCTTATCCGCGAATTCTGGTTGCTGAACGGCAACCTCTTAACGAATTAAACGCTTAAAACGGCCCAAGCCCTATAAACCCGTAAACGCACCTTGTGCAGCTCAGTCGTCAGAGCTTCAGGCACGTAGTCAACGTCGTCTTGCCTGAAACTTTCTCGTAGCTGCTCGTGGGGTTTTCAGCATTGTATTGCCAAAAGCTGCAGACATACAACAGACTACAACTCACCCGTCTCGGTCAGCCTACAAAAACGTGCTCGAAGAGTGAGCCAGTGATCCCGAAATGCCCTGAACTACGCGGCCCTACTTCTGCAACATAGGCTCGAAGGTCAACAGCATTAAGCGCAAGGGACGCGTGCCTGTGCCATAGAAGGAGACAACATGCCCAAGCGAGTGGAAAGGCCAGCCTTGGCACAGCGAGGCAACCCAAGCTGCTGGCAGAGCTACAGCCGCTGAGGGCACTATGAGTCCAGGGTTTAGGGTTTAGGGTTTAGGAGTGTGTGCAATTTCATGACAGCTTGATGCGAGACATCGGCATTCTGAATTCTCTTCTCTTCTTGTCAAAGGGGAATGCTAAGAATGTCGAAGCAGAGAATTTCATGCAAAAAGTACGATCGCTCTTCACATGGACATGGAAAATCTCATGGCAAGTTCACTGACAGCTGCGGAACACTCCGGAGCTGCAGAGACCGCATATATGAGAAGGCAGATCAATAATTCCCGATATGCCCGGATCATGATCGCCTACCCACACTGGAGATACAGAGCGCGCCGACTGTTGCAAAACTAATCATACATAGCACCATCTAATTGCACGATGTTGCACGATGTTTTGAGCACACCAAAAAACGTTTGTTGCTGCCCTTCGGTGGAAGCACTCGACTCGGCACACCGGTTGTCCTCTTGGCTGCCACAAAAGGGATGGCCCACTGCCTTCTGAAATTCATCCAACCATTTTGGCGATTCATTTGGGGATCCTGACAGCTCCTATTGAAATGCAAAAAACACAAACAACCAGGCCAGCGCACCATCTGAGCCCCACACAGGAGGCTTGCGTGGGCTTCCCAGGCTCCCAGTTTCAGCCGGTGTGGCACGGTGTACCCTGGCAAAGAAGGGCAAGGGATTGAAAGCCCTTAGGTTTGAGCCTTGAGCATACATACCCTAAACCCAAGAAACGGTCTTCCGGCAGCGGGCATTCCCTCATGAGTGTTCAACCCCCCCCCCCCCACCCCAACAAGCGCCCACTACTTAAATCCTACTACTCTCCCCTTCATGAAGGGAGGCGGGGGGACTCAAGGCCAGTTTGAAAGGAATCCTGGGTTTGAGTTGCTTCTGTGCATACGCACTTCATTTCGAGTTTGTCAGCCTAATTCTGAGGCTTGGCATGTTGCAGCAAAGAATGTTGCAAGCGAGGCCGCTGTACGACGACAGTGGCAGTCAACCGGCAAAGCCAGACGCCCGGCGAGGATACACCTTTGCAGTTGAGGGTGGACAGGACTGTTGTTGCCTTGAGAACACGAAAGTGCCGCCCGAACGCTCGAAAGACAGAACGACTCAAGGACTAGCGGAGCGGACCTTGCCTTGGGCTACGTAACTTTGTCGTTGTTGAAGGTTCAGGGTAAGCGGAAGAGAACAAACCCTAAACCCATGTAATGCAACCTAAACCCTAAACCCTGAACCCTGAACCCTAAACCCTAAGCCCTAAACCCTGATTCTAGACCCTAACGAAATCCGCACCCTAAACACCAATCCAAGCCCCATCAGCCCCGTCGAAGGGCCCCAGCAGATGCAGCACCACCAGCAGGGCCATGGCCAGGGAGCCAACCGTGAGAGTGGAAGCCGCCGCTGCTCGGGCCTCCAAGGTCTAGGGTTTAGGGTTTCGGGTTTAGGGTTTAAACATTAGGGGTTACAAGTCAGGGTCTAGGCTTTAGGGTTGTGTGAAAGGTTGAGAAGGGTTTTTGAGGGCTTAGACGGATTGTTGCTTGGATTTGTTGTTTTTATCTTCTTTCTTTTTTTCCCCCAACCTCGGTGTGGGGTTGTTAGAATTCAAACTCAAATCTTCTCCTCGCCCGGTCTACTCCTCGCCCAACCCTGACCAACCCGAGAGTGTCCGAGTAGATCTACCCAGAGAGGGTGGGGATGTTCGAAGTATGAAGTATTAGATGTTCTTTCTTGTTTAGGGCGGGGGGGGGTTAGCTCATTTAAGGTTGAGTCGGCTTTTGGAAGGGTTCAGAGGGTTGTCGGGTGTTCTTAAGGGCCGGACTGAGGGTTTTGAAGTGTGTTGTTGGGCTTACATGAGATCCTTCGGTTAAAAACCCCAAACTCAAAGGTTCAGGGTTCAGGGTTTAGGAATTAGGGTTTAGGGTTTACGGATCAAGCTCCTAAACCCTAAGCCCTGTACCTCATCCCAAAAGCCCTCCTCAACCTTTCAAAACTTACCTCGATCCCTGTCGAGGACCCAATATTTCCACTTCTCTCAAAATGATGGTCCCTTTTGGGGTTACTGCTATAAGGCGCCCCCTATTATTTGGGGCACGCAAACTGGACCCTATGCTTACTAGCAATTTCTCCTTGTTTAGTAGGCATTTAAAAACCATACGCAACAAAAAAGTAGGGACAACCCTATGCTCTGGTCCCAGGTAAACCCAGAGTGCCCCCCAAAGCCCCAAGTGGCTTCCGGGTTTTAAACACCCCCAAAAACAACCCTCTACACCTTAAGCCCTAAACTACAATAACCAGCACCAAAATTCCCCCCCCCCCCCCCACTCCATGTTTTAGGGTTCAGGCCTTTATGTTGAACCTTTTTTGCCTCTGGAGCCCCCAAAGTCCAGGCCTCCGGAGCGCCCTCGCGGAGCATTCGTGGCGCGCCTTTAGCTTGCGGATGCGCCTTTGGTTTGATAATGCGTAGGGTTTAGGGTTCAGGGTTATAAGGGGTGGCATTATTAGAAACCAAGGTTTGAAGGAGGGTTGAGAGCAAGATGCTGAAATTGAGGCTTTTGCTTGGCTTTGCTTTGCTTTGCTTGGCTTCTCGCAACGGGAGCAGATAAACTAGACAGACTAACCTACAAGACGCGATGACGAACGCAAGTAAGAGGTTCAAGAATTGCTATCATCAGTACTTGCAGGGGCAAGCATGAAACCTCGTTCGTGCAATGAAGACCACACGACCAGAAAATCCTGCACTGCACCCGAAACAGTAAGCCCAAAACCTGAGCCGCATGCCCGCATCCATTTAGCCCAACAACCCTGCAGTCTCTCCATGCTCCCTCCCACAGCCCTGAAAACAGGAATCCAGCCCCTAAAGCCCTTAAACCTACCAAGCCCGAAGTCGAAGAACCATAAACACGAAGCGCCTGAGAGACTCTCATCGGGTGGCTCCCCTGGCTGGAGGGAAGACATGGGTGCCGTTGGCGGCTTTATGTGCAGAGTGGTCCTCTTGAACCCAACAAGGTGAACATCATTAGAACTAAACCAAGGGCGGTTTCGGAGGCCGGGGAAATTTTTACCATCAGGCGGGGCGTTCATGCGTGTAGTAGCAAATCTTGCAATTCGCCGCCGTCGACAGTGAGCACTTCTTAGACATGTCGTTCAAAAAAGTTGCCCCTAAACCCTAAACCCTAAACCCTAAACCCTAAAAGCCCCTCAGTGGCTTCTCAGGTTCAAGGTCGGGTGGCTGCTGGTAAAAGCGAGCACGGGCCAACGCCATGTCCACGGTGGGATCATCCAGGGCCTCAGGGCACTGACCATCAGGCAGTCTCTCCAGGGTACCCTAAACCCTAAACCCTAAACCCTACAGTGCTGTTAAAGAGTTCAACTCTGAACCGAAGCGTTTTAGGAAATGAGTGTAGCCCAAATGTCATATTCGAAAGCAACAGTTTGGGCACCTAAACTGATGGTCTCAAAGAAGCACAAGGAGAAGGGTTAATCTGCCCAATCGGCCCTTGTTGGTACCCCTTGCACTGTGCAGTAAGGAATATACCATAGAGGAGACCCCAAGAAGGCTCATGTCTTGTGGCCAGACGACTATGGCGCAAAAACCCTTATGAGTCCGAAACTCTCTGAAGCACTGGAGCTCTGTGATGAGTGGTGCAAGTGGGCCCGAAACTCTAACCCTCCACCCCCTTCAGCCCTAAACAAGGTGCACCTCTCCACGTCTTCTGATGCAAGCCCAAGAAAACCCCAACAACCCCACAATCAATATCCCTAAACCCCAACCCTAAACTCCAAACCCTAAACCCTAAACTGCTACTCTGCTTGGCCAATCTTGGCCACCCAGCGCTTGAAGGCACGTCCCCCTGAGAGAGTGCGCGAGGTCGCCCAGCAGCTTGTGACCTTGGGCTGCAAGATTTTGGGTTTAGGGTTGAGGGTGTAGGGTTAGCGTTTAGGGTTTAGGGTTTTAGGGTTTAGGGGTTAGGAGCTAGCGTTTATGGTTTAGGGTTTAGGATTCAGGGTAGAGCCCCTCACAGGTTTTGACAGCACCTGGGTTGAGGGACCATGCGATATTCGGAAAACGCGGTGAGATCGGAAACGGAGATGTTGTTCAACCCTAATCCCTTCCCCCTAATATTAAACGGGGGGTCCCCCCCCCCCCCCTTTAAAAATTCGAAATGTGTTTTTATTATTAGGGGGTATTTTTATCGAAATGTCGCAAAATTAGACTTCAGGGTGTGGAGAGCCAGGCTCACAGGCAGCTGACAGACAGCTTCGTGCTGCCAAAAGACGGGCCTCTAAATTAAACCTAAACTCTGAACCCTAAGCCCTAAACCCTTAATTAACCCTAGACCCCCCAACCCAAAACCCTCTGAGGGTTTTATTGGTGTTGAAGGATTTCTTGGAGGCCTGAACCCCCCCCCAATTCGGAATAGGGTTTAAAAGGCGGGCTCGGTTTCGGGAGGTTTTTCCGGAAAGTATTTTTATTATTGGGGGGGTATTTAATAAAAGGGGGAAGGGATTAAACCCTAAACCCTAAACCCTAAACCCTCAACCCAAATTATTCGGAAGAGCTCATGGCCAGACTTCGCTTTGGAGCCTCTAAACCCGAAAGTCCTGCAAACCATCTACGAACTGCGAAGCTTCTAAACCCTAAACCCTAAACCCTAAACCCTAAACCCTAAACCCTAATAAACCCAAAACCCTAAACCCCACATCCGCTCTCCAGCGCGCCAAGCACCGGGCGCGGAACCTCCCAGTTAAAACTGGAGGGCTCCTGCGGCTTTAGGGTTTGGGGAGAAGGGTTTAGGGTTTAGGGCTTGGGGTTTAGGGTTTAGGGTTTGGGGTTTAGGATTTAGGGTTTAGGGATCAGGGGTTAGCGTTGGCCTCTTGAAACCTCTGAAAGAGAAGGAACATCTGGGGCTTAAGACAGATGAGAGCGTTTGTAACATAAGGCCTGTGTTGGTACCCTATAGAATGTCGGTCTACAGGTCAGTTAAAGGCCCTTATATGTTCATAACGTATGAAACAAAGGGTCGGCGTAGTTGCTGGCTCTTAATAGGCCGGGAAATATAGGGATCCCTTTTTTGCAGACCAGGCGGATCCAAATTCAGGGGGCCTCCAGAGCGTTTGGAGTGTCTGAGCGACTTTATGTAATATGAGTAGGTTAGGAGGTTGTAGGCAAAGAAACTCTGAGTCAAGACCGAAAGAAGCATTTATTGGCCACACAGGCGACACAAACATCCCGGTCACGATCATCTTCCCTAAGCCGAAACTTCCTCCAAACTCTGCATCATATCAACCTTGCCCCAAGGCACTACCTGGGATTCTACTTACCTACCGCTTAGTAGCAACTCTACCCCTTAATTCGCAAGTAGAATCCATGAAAACTGTAGCTAAATAGATTCAGGGTCAGTTCCCAAAAGTAGTGACCACATGCCGAACTCAGTAGCCCAGTAACCATCTTGGGGTTGGCTACTGTATAAGGGAACCCAGAACCCAAAAAAGGGTAAAGGGTACCACTGGGCTACCAGGGCTACATGCTGAGCCCTGTAAGCGGCGAGCGCTCAATGCCAGCAGCTGAAGCGGCAGAAGCACGAGGCGGAGCCTGGGCGCGACAGTGATTTTGCCTCCCTCCATTGCTAGTGGCGAAACGTGCTCAAGAGGAGCCCTCGACCCTATAAACCCTAAACTTAAACTTAAACCTTAGAGACCTAAACCCTAAAACCTTACTTAAAACTGTTGGGTAAAATTTCGAGTCCCAGGTAAGCCCCAAGCTCTCTCCAACCCTTCGTCCCAAAACCCTAAGCCGCAAACTCCATAAGCCTTTGCCCGTCCCGTATGCACGGCGGCACCCTTATACTGAGGACCCTGAAAGGAATCCTAATTTCCTGAAAGCCCCAGACTTACACCAAGGACTGGCAATTTGCCTGGCAGTCGCAAGGGTTTAGGGTTTAGGGTCTAGGGTGTAGGGTTGAATCCCTAAATCCTCTAGGCATTGCAGCAGCCCAGGCATTAAACGGGCACGCTTTGGGATTTCTATGCGCCCCGAACCTAACCCCTAAAATCATCAAGGGTGCCACTGTGGACTGCGAACTGAGTCAGCTTTGAGTCGCAGAAGGGGGCCGAACATGAAGGCCGACTTCAAATCCTTTGCTGATCCTGTGGCCCTAAGCCTTATCAGTCTTTCCGCAAATTCCTGTGCCCGCCCTAAAGCAGGCCTCCTAAACCCTAAACCCTAAACCCTAAACCCTAAACCCTAAACCCTAAACCCTAAACCCTAAACCCTAAACCCTAAACCCTAAACCCTAAACCCTAAACCCTAAACCCTAAACAGTCAGCCGTGGCCCCTGTTGCTTGGCTCGGGCTTAGGGCTCTTAAGGGCTTGCAAGGCTTTGAGGGCTTCTGGGGTGTTCTGAGCTTCCAGGCTTGTTGGAGCTTTGAAGGCTTTTTCTAGGGCCTTTACGGCTTCCAGGGATTTTAGGGCTTTTCAGGGATTTTAGGGCCTTTCGGGTGCTTAGGGCTTTGGGGTTTTAGGGGTTTTTGAAGGGTTTAGGGAACCCCGATGCTGCAGCCCTAAACCCGAAACCCTAAACCCTAAACCCTACACCCTGAATTCGCCACACTGGGCCGCAGCGCAGTGGTGCTGCGTCCTGGGCGGAAGGAGGTTTAGGGTTTAGGGTTTAGGTTTAGGGTTTAGGGTTTAGGGTTTAGGGTTTAGCGTTGAGGGCCCTGCCTGAGCCCTTCTTCATCTAGCCGCTGTTCCAGCTCTGACGGACAGTTCGAGGTTCGGGCCCCGTGCCGCGGCTCTTTGGGGCTGACCGGGTTCGCTTCGTTTCAGCCTTTCAACTCCGCTGAGGTCTTGGAAGGTTTAGGGTTTAGGGTTTAGGGCCTTAGGGTTTAGGGTTTAGGGTTTAGGGTTAGGGTTCAGGGTAGGCTTGTTACAGACGTCTTAGGTCAATGGGGCCTTGAAGATTCCATAAAGAAGCCCAGCCTACAGCATTCCAAGCCTTCAAGCCCAAAAACCCTAAACAAAGCCCAACTAAGCCCAAAACCCCGAAAGGCTTAAAGCATACAGTGGATGAGCTCTGAGTGCCCTGGAAACCCAGCAGCCCCAAAAACGCATTATAACCCCATCAAAAAACTAACATCCCCCCCCCCCCCCCCCCCCCCAACAACAACAAACCTATAAACACCTAACACCCTAGAGCCCGGCCACGAAACCCTCAGCCCTATCGACCATGAAGCCTCAAAGTCCTTAAGCCCTGAACCCTAGAACCTTAAGCCCTGAACCCTAGAACCCCGCAAACTTCAGGAAACCCTGAGCCCCAAGGAAGCCCCAATACAAACCCCAGCACCCCAATCTTGCCCTAATCTCACCCGCCAAACCCGATGCCCTGAACCCTGCACCCCAAACGCCAAACCCCAAACCCCGAAACCCTAAACCTTAAACCCCAAACCCCCAAACCCTAAACCCTAAACCCCAAACCCCTAAAGCCCACAAAAGACCATTCTGGGGGGCTTGGCCGAGGGATCGCCACTGAGTGCGGACGCCGCGGAAGCCTCAGGACTGTTGTCTGGTTTGGTTGGGGGTCATTGGGGGGCCATTAAGGGGGTCATTTAGTAGTTTAGGGTTTAGGGCTTAGGGGTGATTCAGGGATCATTCAGGGGTCTGGAGGTTTACATGCATGTGTATCTGGTTTAGGCGTTTGGGGGTTTGGGGCTAAAGGTTCTCGGGACACAGGCTCGGTGCAAACATCGAGTGGGGCAGAAACCACAAGCATTTCAACTTTGGACCTATGCAATGCATCCACAGGATATGTATGTAAGCCTATATGGTTCTCTAAATTACGGTCCCTTTTGGGTTCCTCTGAAAAGGTGCTCACTATATTTAGGACCCGAACAGGGACCCCAATTCAGAAGTACCCATATATGTATATCTGGAAGCTACATGCACCACATGCATGTCGCGCGTTCAAAATCTACGTAACATAGGGGCCTTAAAGATTAGAGTAGGGTTTTGTGAGAAATTTAGTAGAATTCTTAAAAAGGAACCATAAGGGAAAACGATTAGTAATTACTCCGACCCCCGAATTACGTACTCCTTAGGAGAATCGCTGACTGACCTTGCTTCTCTTAGGACGAAGCCATGGAAGCGACAGCGGCGAAGGCAGTCATCGCCTTGAGGTTTCGGGTTTAGGGTTTAGGGTTTAGGGTTCAGACTCAGATGTCTGTTCGGGGGGCTGCGGGTCTCTTCACTACATCGCCTGGCATTCACAAGCCTGCGGTGCCCATGCATGTGCGACAGCTCTGGCCCCTGCGTGGCCGGCAAGTACCTGCAGCAAGGTGGAATGCACAAGGACGGGTACCAGTAGAAAACCCTAAACCCTAAACCCTAAACCCTAAACCAAGTAGTGGGGTGTCCCAAATGGTCAACCCTCAGAGGCCTCCCTCCTGCAGGACCGAGGTTGATGTTAAGGTTCAGCACGCAATATCTCCTATCTCCTGAACCCTTTTGAAAAGCCCGCAAAACTCTTAAAAACCCCAAAAAAACCCGGAAACCCCAAAAGCCCTTAAAAGCCCTAAACACCTCCGAAAAACTGTAAAAGGTCCCTTGAAAACTCTAAAAGCCCCCTAGCAGCCCAAATCTAAAGCCCAAACATCCTCTCAGCGCCCCTATACCCTAAACCCTAAACCCTAAACCCTAAACCCTAGACCCTAAACCCTAAACCCTAAACCCTAAACCCCAAACCTAAAGCCCCACAAAGCCTCCTAGCAAGTTTGCGGGCCGAGCCGCGGCGGCCGCGGAGACTTCGCTTGAGGAGCTCTTGGTGGCAGCCGGCTTGCCCGGCTCCTACCAGCAGCCCCCCGCAGGCTTGGTGTGTTTAGGGTTTAGGGTTTAGGGTTTAGGGTCTAGGGTCTAGGGTTTAGGGTTTAGGGTTTAGGGTTTAGTAGGGGGTTTAGGGGCTATAAGCTTCAGGGCTTTCTTGCGCTTAGGGCTTAGGTTTTAAGGCCGCTTCAGCTTCGCGAGGTCTGGGGCTCAAGGCTTGAGAGAGGACTTTCCAGGGTTTAGGCTTTAGGGTTTAGGGTTTTCGGTTTAGGGTTTAGGGTTCAAGGTTCAGGGTAATAGGTTGTAGGGTATAGGGTATAGGGTTTAGCGTTTACGGTTTAGGGGGTAGGGTCTAGGGTTTAGGGCTCAAAATTTAAGGTTCAGCTGATAAGCCCCATACATACCCTGCGCATGCCATCCCCTAGATCACAGGTCAAATTCTACATATCTGGCTAAATCCTAAACCCTAAACCCTAAACCCGAAACCCTGAACCCTGCCACCCTCAAACCTGAACCCTGAGCCCCAGCGGCCTGGGTCTGCCCTGCCCGCGAAAGCTTGACGATGAGGCGCCGCTCCTCCTGCAGCTTACACGAGGGCAGGGCAATGTTTAGGGTTTAGGGTTTGAGTTTAGGGTCTAGGGTTTAGGGAGTAGGGGTTTAGGGTTTAGGGATTAGGGTTTAGAGATTCGGGTTTAGGGGTTTAGGGGTTTAGGGGTTTAGGGGTTTAGGGGTTTAGGGGTTTAGGGGTTTAGGGGTTTAGGGGTTTAGGGGTTTAGGAGGGGTTTAGGGGTTTAGGGATTTAGGGATTTAGGGGGTTAGGGGGTTAGGGTTCAAGTAGGGTTGAGAGGTTGGGGTTGAGGGTTTACTAGGGGATATGTGGTCATATGTATCCCTCATTTTCGGAAACCCCCACATAAGAGTCTCTTGGCTTTAGGGTTCCGGGTTGAGGGCACCTGGGTCTTTAGATTTAGGCGGCCACCAGCCCTAGACTAGGGGCCGGGAGTGGAAGGATCAGAAGGTGTTGGTTGAGGGTTTAGGGTTAGGCTTTAGGGCTTAGGGCTTAGGGTTTAGGGTTTGGGGTTTGGGGTTTGGGGTTTGGGGTTTGGGGTTTGGGGTCCGCCGACCCTGGCGGCGTGTTGGATGGGTTTGAGGAGGTGAAAACCTCCCTCTTTCCCTTTGCGGGGGGTGGGGGGGGGGGTGGGGGTTCGGTGCACAAATTTTTCGTGGAGGACCGCGCCACCCGCACAGCGTAAACAGGCGGTTCAGCACAGGGGGGTAGGGGCGCCCTCAGCAAAATCAGCGTTTTCGGCCCACCCACTCCCCCATCCCCCCACTCTCCCCCCTCCCCCACTCCCACTCCCCCACCCCCCCTGCCCCCCCCCCCCCCCCCACCCCCCCCCACCCCCTCCCCCCCACCCCCCCCCCCCCCCCCCCCCCCCCCCCGCTACCCCCTACCCCCCCCCAAACGTTTCACAGAACTCTGCCATGCGAGCGGGTTTAGACCTCTCAACTATGCTCCAGCGGGGTCGGCGGCTTGAGCCGGAGGCTCTTAAATTTGGGGCTGTGACCTGTATGTTACATCTACGACATGCGCACGTCACAGAAGCCTTCAACCTCATGGGGTGCTGGGGTGTAGGGCTTGCAATCTCAAACCTGGAGTCAAAAGCTCCAAACACGAAGTCTCAAAGCTTTACAGGGTTTTAGGGTAAGCTTAGGGGCTTAGGCTTTAGGATTTCCCCAGCCCTGATACACCTCTTACATGAAACCCAGTACCCTAAACACTACCCAAACAGAATGAAAGCCTGGGCAGAGTGAAGCAGGAGATAGACCTGCGACTCCGAAGACGGTCGTTAGCAAGGTTTTGTGCATTGGTTTCAGGGTTTTGCTTCTTTTGCTTGAAGGGCTTAGGATTCCAGATGGTTTTAGGTTTTCATGAGGGGCTTCCTCTGCTGCAGGTTTAGGCTCTGCCGCCTTTTCAGTTAGGGCTGTTTAGGGTTTAGGGTTTAGGGTTTAGGGTTTAGGGTTTAGGGTTTAGGGTCCGCTTTCTTCGTTGCCTTGCTGTGCAGTTCCACCGAAGGTCGCACAAGCTCAGAGCCCCGAAGAGTTTCCAATCCCTGTGCCCTAGACCTGATGACCCCAGGTATATATAGGACGGATATATATGTATATGTATATATACATACATATGTATATATATATATATATATATGTATGTATGTACCAACCCCTATATAATCCCAACTCGGTTTCCACCTGGGGTGACAGAATGCGAATCCAAAGGGTTTGAGGGCTTCTCCCTTGTACCTAGGGCTTCTTGCGTGGAGGCCCTGTGGGGCCGACTTTCGGCAGCTTTTTGTCATGGTTGTGAACCCCTAAGCCCAAATTTTTTAGGGTTTAGGCTCTAGGGTCTAGGGTTTAGGGTTAGGGCGGTTAGGGTTTAGGGAACCTAAGCCGCCACCACAAGCAAATAAATCTGAAGCTGGGGGGGGGGGGGGGGACGAACACATCCTGGCCTCCTTGGTGCTGTTGACAGGCACTTCAATCGTAGGAGATGGCACTCCCGCCTAGGCTTTAGGGTTTAGGGTTTAGGGTTTAGGGTTTAGGGTTTAGGGTTTAGGGTTTAGGGTTTAGGGTTTAGGGTTTAGGGTTTAGGGTTTAGGGGTCAGGATTCAGGGTGTAGGGTTTAGGGCTTGTGACTTTCCTGCCTAAGGTAGTGGGGCTCTCTGGGTCTTAAAGTTCCTTTCACTTCTGGGAGAGGCTTGAGATTCTTCACCTCGACCTATAAGCCCGCCCAACACTCTATCTAGACCCGGGAGTAACCTAGGAATAAAAAGGGTGCCCCTTTTGGCTTTAACGGGATTATAAGGGAACCCCAACCCTAAAAAAAATGAAATCAGGGCCTACTCCCGGTCCTAGCTATAGCCCAGAGCCTATTAAACTCTAAGCCCCCAAACGCTGAAACCAAAAGCTCTGTGCCCTGAACCCGAATTCAACCTAATTCCCAAAAGCCTAAAAACCCTAAACCCTAAACCCTCAACCCTAAACCCTAAACCGTAAACAGTAAGCCCTAAACCCGAAGCCCTGAACCTAACACGAAGGGACCCTCTTATCAACTCCGTGGCAGCCAGGCGACTCCCAACGCGTACTGTCGCCCTCCGGGCTCTTCCTGTCAAGGCGGGTGCGTGCTCTTTCCGAAAGAATTTGGTTCAGGGTTTACGGTTTAGGGAGTAGGGTTTAAGGTTTAGGGTTTAGGGTTTAGGGCTGGTTGCCCCCAAACAGCAATGGCCCTACCCTAAACCCTAAACCCTAATCCCTAAACCCTAAACCCTAAGCCCTAAACCCTAAACCCTAAACCCTGAACCCCAGGCCCCAAACTGGCCACCTCGAAGTCGAGCTTCAGCCCCTCCTCCTTGAAGATGGCAACCAGTCGCACCTCACAGCTGTGGCACGAACTTGGGGCATGGATCGGGGCTTAGGCTTTAGGTGCAACTCATGTTTTAGGGTTTAGGGTTTAGGGTTTAGGGTGCCCTAAACCCTAAACCCTAAATCAGGGTTTAGGTGCAATTAAGGTTTTGGGGTTTTAGGGTGCAATTAGGTTTTTAGGGCTGAGTGTGCAGTTGAGGGTGCAATTAGGGTTTTAGGGTTGCGGGTGCAATTGGAGTTTTAGGGTTTAGGGCTCAGGGTGTACATTGCGTTTGAGGGTTTTCGACGAAAGGGGCCCTCCCTCTAGGAGCCAGGGTACTCAGTAGAGAGCTTCATTCTTTCGCGGTACTTTGTGGACTGCTAGTTCGCTCTGGGGCCTCACCAGAATCAGAAACAAAAACGGGCTGCAGTGACCACGAAACTTTGCCGGGAGCCACAACCCCAACCCAAACCCCCCTATCAACCCTTCCCTAGACTCTGCAAAACCTGAAACACTCCCTATGCAAACCCTAGAACCAAAATCGATGGCCGAGCAGCTCAAGTGACCCTTTGTTGTTTTGAAAAGAGCTCGGCACCCCCAAAAAAGGCAAAAATAATACACTGCCCCTAACCCCTAAACCCATCCGTCCTAAAGCCCTGAAGCCCTTAAGCCCTGAGACACCCTCAAAGCCTCAAGCCCTTAAATCCCCCCAAGTTTTTCTGGACCCTAAACCCTAAACCCTAAACCCCAAACACCTTGAAACAACACAAAACTGGCCTTGTCTTCCCCTGCAACCACCGACCAGCCACTACCGTCCGGAAGCTGCTTGGGTGTCCCAAGTCCTGCGGCGCCGGAGGCTTTAGGGTTAAGGGTTTAGGGTTTCGGGTTTAGGGCTAGGGGTTTAGGATTTCGGGTTTAGGGTTTAGGGTTTAGGGTGTATAGCCAGAAAGGTTTAGTTAGGATTTACGGCATGGTGTGGGTTTGTTAGAGCATGCTGATGGCGTTTTCTTTTTTTTCGGTGTAAAAGGTGTTGAGGACGGCTTCAATGGCGTAGGGTTCAGGGTTGAAAGGGCTCTCAGGTCTTCTAAGGCTAGCAGACTTCGCAGGCTTCAGCCTTGCGACATGTACAGGGTTTAGGGCTTGGGGTCTAGGGGTTCTTGGGCCGAAGTGCTTTTTGGGCCTCAGGCTAGAGAATACTGCGGATGGCTGGGGATGCTAGCTTTTCGACTGCGTCCTCTACGCGCACAACGAGTTACCCTTTGGGTCATAGGGGGCCTTCTAATACCCCTCCTTGAGTCCCTAGATGGGGCCTGGGGGCAGGTGGGGCTGGGGATCAAGCCCCACGCACTGCCACGTTTCGTTCCCCCTCTCAGATGCCTCCAATAGTTTCGAGGTCGATGTTCACCTGGCCAATTCTGGCCAACAAAGGAAGGAAAGAGGGGCGGGGGAGGGGCGCATTACAGGGATGTAACATGGGCTGTCTTCAATTCACAGCACTGTCCACCAGCTGCGCCTACACGGGGCTTAGGCATCTTCTTCTTATTAGAAGGTTCAGGGGTTGGCTCCTTAATCTCCTTGTGAAAGTGAGGATCTCTGGCTTTGGGCTTGCATGCAGAGGCCGCATGAACGGCACAGAACCGCAATAGCAAGCACCAAAGGGAGGACCTGAACTCTAAACCCTAATTAGATAACACTTTGACTTATAGTTGCAGTAACCACAGCTAGACTTGCTTTTGCCCTTATAGCAAATCTTTCTCTCACACTTACTTTGGCAAATGATGAAGCCTTCTACAGGCCCTACTGCGTTCGCAGAAGACCCGTCTCTAAACCTTAAACCCTCAACCCTCAAACCCTAAACCCTAAACTCCCGGGAGCCTTCTCCCGTTAAGCGTCTCTATGACTCTATGATTTCTGATCGCTGAACCCGAAACTCTAAAACCCGAAACCCTTATTGGAAAACCACTAAACCTAAATACAAGGGTTTATAACACATCCGAAGCCCAAACGCCCTGCAGTTCCGAAGCCAAAAACAACTCTAGATGCAAAAACTCTACGCCTTCGTCCCTCGAATCCTCCTAAACCCTAAACCCTAAACCCTAAACCCTAAACCCCAAACCCCAAACCCCAAACCCCAAACCCTAAACCCCAAACCCTAAACCGACATGGTGGGGCAACGCCTTGCCCAGGTCCACCATCTCTTCCACCGAAACCTCGACGCTGTGCCTTTCGCCCTGGAACCCAGGGAGTGCCCCAGACCCCTTAGCTAAGTAGAGAAAAGACCCCCTGAACGAGTTCGGCTATGAAAAAACCCTGAAATTTCAAAAAACATATTCAGCCGTAGTTAAGTTAAGAAAAAGACCGTCTGTCTGAAACAGCGGTATAGCTTAATGAAACTGTGCGTGGCTTTTGGGCTCTCTGGCCAAGGTTTATGTAGGGCATGATCTTGGCTCTTGCGTCGAGCCCACAATCTCTATAGTAGACCCTAAAACCCCCCGAAGCCCTGACTCTTTTTACCTGCAGTTGAGTAGTAACGACCCTTAATTAGTAGGCAAAATCCCATAACGCTGTAGGGGAAGAGGGCCCCAGGTAACAGCCTCAAGCTCAGAAAGCTGAAGCTGCAAAGCCTTAAGGCCCCCCAAAAAATCTCCGAAATCCACTCAACCCTTTGTTTAGGGTTTAGGGGTTTAGGGTTTAGGGGTTTAGAGTTTAGGGTTTGTTTAGGGTTTAGGGTTTAGGGTTTATGGATAAGGGTTTAGGGGCTTAATTAGGGTTTAGGGCAACCCTCCAACTCCTGCCGCACCCCCGAGAATGGAGCCTTCCAAGTGCAGGCCACGGTGAAGTCCGTTTGCCCAGAAGGGTCCGCATCCACCTGGGTGGTTGTCAAAATTATGATCCCTTTGTGGGTACCCTACATATGAGGTGCCGTATTATAATCGGGATCCAAAAAGGGACCATAAATTTTGACAACCATCCACCTAGGGAGGGGAGGGGGGGGGGGATTGCCGACGATGGCAGAAGGGCTTTCAGGTGTAGTTTAACCCTAATCCCTAAACCCTGAACCCTAAACCCTAATCCCTATAGGGTTTAGGGTTAAGGGTTTAGGCTATTTAGGGCTTATGGAACCCCAAAACCCAGAACCACAACTAAACCCTGTGCCGTAAATCCCAAAACTCCCGGCAGTCCCAGGCCCAAACCCAAGCATCCACATTGTCGCCGCCGCTTTCCAGCTGCTTTGCGCCAACCTTGTCGATGGAGGATTGTAGGGTTTAGGGTTAGGGTTTAGGGTTAGGGTTTAGGGTTTCGGGTTTAGGGTTTAGGGTTCAGGGTTCAGGGTTCAGGGCTCTCAGCGTGTTTAGGTTTGGGATCACAGTGGAATCGGGAACCTGTGTTCTCGAACGGGGAGAAGAGGAAGGGGCCTGGCGCAGGAATCAGGGCGGCACCTGCTGAGAATGAGCGGGCGACGGGTTGGAAGCGCGACAAGGGCTAAACCAGGAACCTCCTGAGAAACTTTCTAAGTAAAACGCATGTACACGCACTGAATGTGCCTGGTCCACGGGTTGTAAGTCTGCCCTATGTCGAAGCCCCTAAATGCCAAATCTGTAAACCCTAAACCCTGAACCTCTGAATGAACCCCAAACCTTATAAGCCCCACACCATATCGAACGGTGGTCGTGTCATTTAAACTGCGTCGCATCACGTCCGCACGAGAACCTGGGGCTTGAGGCCTGCGGGCTTCGGGTCTGCAAGGGCTCGACTCTGTTGAGATGCCATGAGGGGGCGAGGACTTAGGGTTTAGGTTTTAGGGTTTGGGGCTTGCACAAAACAGTAATACCTACAGATCCCCAACGAATCCCTCAAGTGAGCCTGTGCGATGGCGGCGGCAGGCGGAGAGCACGCGAACTGCAGGCGAAGGCGCTTTGCACCGGAAGAGACCTGGGCCGCCAAACTTTAGCAGCTTCGGGTGTAAGGGGGAACGGTTTAGGGTTAGGGCTTAGGCTTTTGGGGCCAAGTTTAGAGTTTGGGTTTTACGGTCTACAGTGCCAGAACTGTAGGCAACTACCACTAGATAGCGCAGCCCTGAAAAAAGAGAGCCTGCTGTCGAGCTGAGGTTCCCTCAAACAACTACACATACCATCTCGATCTTCCAGTACCTTTTCTTTTGCAGGGGTCCATACATGAAACCTATGAAATCGTGTAAGGGGCCCTAAACCCTGTACCCTGAACACAATACCCCAAACCCTAAACCGGCCCGGGGTAAGGGAAAGCCCTGAGTACTGAGTCATTTAGCCTAAGCAGGGCACGCTGGGACTTGGCCGCCCACCAGCCCTTCGTAAAGGATGTTTTTGGCCATCGCCTGGCTTTGGGTAGGCGCCACGTATGACTCTGCAGACTGGAGATTTAGAAAGGGTGGCTTGTAAGACCCTCTTCCTGAGCGAGTCGATGCACAGGATCATGCTGTTCCGCATAAGCACTTGTGACGCTACGTCCGTCTTTCAGCTCAACGTGCAGGATGTCCCCAATGTTAAGTTCAAACCCTAAGCTCTAAACCCAAGACTCCAAAGAGGGAACATACCCGAAAGCTTAAACCCTAAACCCTGAACCCTAAACCCTGAACCCTGAACTCTGAACCCTAAACCCTAAACCCTAAACCCTAAACCCTAAACCCTAAACCCTAAACCCTAAACCCTAAGCCCTAAACCTAGAATACAAAGGGCTTGCCTAGAAAGATGTTATTGACGAAAGGCGCCCAAGGCGGGGAGCCCAGGGATCGAAAGGTTCTAGGTTGCCTTCAACTCGTTCAGCATGAAGCTGTTATATTCATATATTCATATATATATATATAGATATATATATATATATGATGCGGGTGCGGCCTGCCCCCCCCCCCCCCCCCCTGTGGTGTGGTTGTGGGTTGGTTTTAGGGGTTAGGGTTTAGGGTTTAGGGTGCAGGGTCTAGGGTTGTTTTGGGGTTTAGGGTTAGGGTTCCCCCCCCCCGTGGTGTGGTTGTGGGTTGGTTTTAGGGTTTAGGGTGTTAGGGTTTTAGGGTTTAGGGTTTAGGGTTCTAGGGTTTAGGGTTTAGGGTTTAGGTTTTAGGGGGGTTGGGGGGGGTGGGGGGGTGGGGGGGGGACCATACCATGGGGGGGGGGGGGGGGGGGTGTGGCGAACCGAGAACCGGGATCATATATATATATATACATATTAATATACACACACTTATGTTGTATATGTATGTGGTTATATAGACACAGTTCTATATATATATATATGTATACCCAAAGTCCTGCTTGTCCAACCTTGTCCATGCATCGCAAGGCGGAGACGTCTGAAATGAAGAGGATGCAGTGCGACATGAAGCTTCAGTGTTGGCATCCTCTAGGGGGAAATACCAGCTAACCTCTCCATCTCCCTCCGCATGTCTCCTACAAAAGCTGCCAAAGCAGCAAAGCCAGCGGGGACGTGGTACCCCGAATGCTTGGGTACAGGGCAATATGTCGCTTTCCATGTGCTTAGCACAAACATCATATTCATATATAATCATAAACAAACATATATATATATATATACAATGCGTGCCCGTGCGAGTGCGTTTTTGCAAAATACATTCTTTTAGGGGGGGTCACCCCCCGCAGATTCCATTTTTGCTGGTTTTGGAAAATGGGGGGCTGAAAAACGGAATCTGCAGGTGGTCACCACCTGGATTTTCCAATTCGTTTTTCTTGGCGGGAAGTGGAATTCAGGGGGGTGCCTACCCCCTCCGATTGCGTTTACCAAAAAACCATAAACGGAACCGAAACGGAATTTCATTACCCACCACCCTGGCCCGATTCCGTTTGTTATCAGGGGTGATGTTTTGGGGGACAGGAACTTTGTTAAATTGAAATTAATTAAAAGATGATTTTTTAAACTTTTAAATATATTTTGATAAGATGACATTTAACCCATTTCATGTCATTCTAATAATTGATAATATTAATACCTCATTTATTATTTCAAAACATGCATCATTACGAGCTTTAAATGCTGTAAATTCTTTGGTCTATATTTTTAATATACGTTTCTGTATAAAACATCTCTACTATGCATATTTATACGTCGAAATATGTTTGACAACATATAAAAATATGTCAATATGTACCAAACCGCGTGCTACAGTGCTACACATCGACTGCAAAGCAGATCGATGCAGTAGTTTAGGGTTTAGGGTTCGGGTTTAGCGTTATGCTGCAAGTGTCTTATGCTCTGAGTACTGCCTGCCAAGTGAGACGCTGACGTTCGTAACTTGCCTTGCGTTCCTCCAACGGATCCCCTCCCAGGTTGTGATTTAGTTTTAGTGGTCTACTCGCTGTCTTTGTCCGTCCTGAGCTTGCAAGATCCGTCTTTTCTGGTTCTACGCACATATGACCTACATCTTGGAGACCCTCAAACCCCGGACGATAAAACCCGACACCCGTAAGCTCAAACCAAAACAATCTCAACCCTATGCAAGCCCCCTAACCTCAAACCAACAGAATCTAAACTCTTTATACTGACATCCTTAACCTCAACTCTGTCGGGCGTCAGCCGATAAAGCCCTAAACCCTATACCCTAAACCCTAAACCCTAAACCCTAAACCACAAACCCTAAACCCTAAACCCCAAGCCCTTGGCCTCGAACGCCGGTCTCAGCAGCACCACGTTGTAAAGGTCATCCTCGATCTCCAGCCGCGCTGGCCTCAGCTCAAACTTAGGGCCTTGCTTGGAGGTTCAGGGTTTAGGGTTTAGGGTTTAGGATTTAGGGATCAGGGTTCAGGGTACTTATTAACCAATTATGACTGTACTTATCTGTACTTATGGCCATATCAGGACTTAAAGGGCTTTATAAGTGGGTTATAAGCACAGTTCTACTTGGCAAATAAGTACCATGAACCTCCAAGTAGGATCTCTACACCATGGCAAGGAGGTAGGCGAGGGTTTAGGGTTTAGGATTGAATGTTGATTGTTCGGGTTTTTAGGGTCTAAAGCTTAGGGTTTAGGGCTTAGGGGTTGGGGGTGGTTCTCTCCATGACGGTCCCTCTTTGGGAAGTCATCCATAGTACGGCACCCTTACAATAAGGATCTCACCAAGGACCCCAATGTAGAGAACTTCAAAATGCGGTTTAGGGTTCGGATTTAGGGTTTAGGGTTTAGGGTTTAGGGTTTAGGGTTTAGGGCTCAACGGTATCTTGGGCTTAGAGGTGCCTTGGGGAGATTTAGGCCGCCGTCGCTAAGATCAACCTATTTGTCGAAGATTGGGCTCCTGTTTTCGGGTGTAGGGTTTATAGGTTTTATAGGGTTTTTATAGGGTTTATAGGGTTTTTATAGTTTTTATAGGGTTTATAGGGTTTATAGGGTTTTTATAGGGTTTATAGGGTTTATAGGGTTTTTATAGGGTTTATAGGGTTTTTATAGGGTTTATAGGGTTTATAGGGTTTAGGGTTGCCCCTTTTAAGCCACGTACTGATGCTCATTTTGCGGCCCATTTGCCGCTTTTCCGTCGCAGACGCATACGCGTTTTGGAGCATTCCAACATGTCTGCGCGCAGAGTCTGTTTCTAGGTTGTGGGTTGACTTGTTGCTTCGGTTGGGTTTATGCAAGACCGGCAGTAAGCACATAGGTGACATCATTGCGAACAAAAAACATGACCTGAAAACTCAACTGCAAAGACTCGGGCACAGCCCTGAATCCGCATACCCCAAACCCTAAACCCTAAACTCGCAGCTGGCGTTTTCCGCTTCGCACGTGCTCATGGCATGCGCCGATCCCCTGAGGCGTAGGAGGGCGGAAGTTGGATGTCCTCAGGGCTTCATGAAAAGGGTTGAGGGTTCAGGGCTTGGGGTTAATAAATCGGGTCTAGGGCTCGGTGCGTGAGAGATTGCACTGCAGGATGGGCATCCCCATTCTTTAAATACCAAGAGATTGGTTGGGACGTTGTTTTTTTTGGAGGGGTCATGTGGATTTAGGGAGTCAGTGCATAGAGAATTGAGAAAATCATGATTCCCCCAACCCTGCCTAAAAATGCAGGGCCTGTGCTGGGAAAGCGGCCGATTTGCAGGGAGCACATGCCATGGCAAGTTGGGGAAAGGACAGTCCCTTTGGGGGTACCCTACACGATGATTAGGGTTGTTCACGGGTTCACGGGAGGTCTGGAACCCAAGGTTCCCTAATACTCCCCACTACTTCCTAAGCTTCCCTAAGGTCTATTTAGGTGCCTGACCCCCACCCCCTGTGAACCCCTCTCCCTTCAGGACCCTATACATCATTGTCAAGAAGTGACCGCAAGCATTCGCTGCGATCTGTCCTGGTCACCCATGAGGCCCCACTTGATGTAATCCTGCAAGCTGCATTCATATGGGGCTTAGGGTTCATAGGGTTTAGGCTTTAGGGGGGTTTAGGGGCACCTCAGATCGTTGAGAAGACCTACCTATAAGCCCTAAACCCTCCAGGAGACCATCGAATACGATCATTCTGATGGACCGACATTGGGAGGAGGGGTGGTTCCGAACTTAGGGCAAGAGGGAGGGCTTAGAGTGTTTCCTGGTAGCCTTTTGTGGCTACACATTGCCGTAAAGCCAACCCATTCATGACTCAGCAGGCCCGCAACAGTCCAGAGACAAAGTAAATTTGCTTCGAGTTGGGTTTACAAGACTGAGGGTTCTGGGTGCAGGGTCCAGGTGAAGGCTTATGTGAATCTGTTCTTCTTCTGTTTAGATTCCCGCGGTTTGGGATTTTGTAGTTGGGGGTTGAGGGATTCTAAAACAATAATTGCTGGAACATCTAGACATCACAATCCCGTAGACCTGCGCGGGTACTGTTTACCTTGTCCTTTTCACATGTGCTAAGCTTCCTGGGGCTCTGCTTTACAGCTGAGCAGCAGCTACCCCTTATTCATAGCTTGCCCATGCTTAGTTTGTCCAGTACCTAGGGGAACTAAAGGTTATCCTGTGGGAATAGAAGAGGATTCTCTTTCCC